>JAGFNQ010010131.1:0-25984 GCA_024364735.1 Boesenbergia rotunda
TCTCCCTTGCCAAGTCTCCCTCTAACGGAATTTTCATAACAAATTTATCCTATAAATTCTCTTATGAATTATTCCGTTTAAACCAAGTTTTATTATAACTAACTTATAATAAAACAAATCATATCTCCTTTTATTATGGAATAAATTTTACAAGAAATTTATAAACTTTCTTATTATGGAAAAATCAATTCATAATTGATTTTATAAAATTAAAATAAACCATTCCATGGATCATTTTAATTTCCATAAAAGAATAAATTTCTATAAATTTATTTATATAAATTTCTTTATACAAATTTATTTATCCATAATTTATAAAACAAATCGCGCTAGATTTATTTTATTAATTAAACCAAATAAATTGGTTTCTCCCCATTGTGTGGCCGGCCAAACCAAAGGAGGTTGGCACCCTCTTTGGCCGGCCAAACCAAGCCGAACCATCGCGAATTAAACTCATTTAATTCGCCCAATAAGCCTTCAAAAGACTTAGCCATTTTAGCTTCCATTGCGCCTCTGATAAATCAGATTCGACTTATTTCTCTTGATCGGAAAATCCAATTTTCAACTCGTTTTAAATCCCTCGGATTACTCGTAGTGCGTGTGACTAAATAGGCTTTCGATTTATGTTGGCCGTCTATAATCAACCAATTATAGAACGATCATGAGTGGCACCTAGTAGTACATCATGACCCCCAATTAATCGAAAGATCAACGGTTTGACCTCAGAAGTAATTCTGAAACCCTTCAGCAGCTCTAATGAATCGTGCCCCATTCCCTTCACCATCTTATACCCACTTGGTTCAGGACATGGTCTGTTTGTGTCAGTCCCCACTAGGCTGACTACGTCACACCTAGCCCAAGTAGTGTCTTTCTCGTCCTTTGGATTTCTAATTACTCTCATGTATTTAAGAGACTCACACTCTAAACATGATATGCTCTGGCCAGAGGCTTTGAGTAACAATCCGACGATAGGCCTGGGTATACATCTCCTCGCAAGGAGTGGTGAATCCTTTGTAGGCTGTTCAAACATCTTCGGGCACTTCGGCTTATACCCAATCATCCTGGGTCCACACCTCCTTGGAGATGCTTGCTTAAGATGTTAAAGTATAAGTCTCCATGACCAAGATGACTTGAACACCGCAAGTCAAAGGAACATCGCACTTAAGCTGCAGTAAGAACTTCATTGACATATCTATATAGATTACCATATGAAGTTTACAGCTAGTCACTCCAATGAACTAGTTCCCTTAACTAGCATCCATGTTTATCTCCGGACATCCCAATGTCACCAGCCAGTGAGAATCAGCTGATTAGAGAATAACCCATGCTAGTCTCAACAGAATTGATAGTGTCCGTTTTTATCAATTCATCGACTAGGGATATTTCAATACTTCACAATTGCACATGTAGAGATAATCACTAGTTGTGATCCATCACAAATTCTCTTATGCTGTGAATTGTATTGCGGACATTCAGTAGATGAGTTTAAGATCCCAATCAAATACACAAACATGTATACTCAAATAGTGAATTATCATTTATTAAAATAAATGTTTACAATCATAAGGCGATTGCCTTAGGACACTTCTCTCATATCACTAACAAACTCCCACTTGGCCTAATGCCAATCGCTACGGTATCCAATACCACAGGCTCTAACATGACCCTCAAACTTGCTTTGAGGCAAGGCCTTAGTTAAAGGATCCGCTAAATTCCTTTCAGTGGGAATTTTCTCAATTTGTATATCATTCCTACTTATAATCTCTCTGATCAGATGATAGCGGCGAAGCACGTGTTTGGATCGCTGATGAGACCTTGGTTCCTTTGCTTGTGCAATAGCTCCATTGTTGTCGCAGTAAACCGGCACTGCTTCATCAATGGTTGGAACCACACCAAGTTCGGAGACAAACTTCTTGATCCAGACTGCTTCCTTTGCTGCTTCCGAAGCTGCGATATATTCCGCTTCCGTGGTAGAATCCGCTACGGTGTCTTGTTTGGAACTTTTCCAACTTACTGCGCCTCCATTCAAAGTAAATACGTATCCAGACTGAGATTTGGAGTCATCCTTATCTGTCTGGAAACTGGCATCTGTATACCCACGTATTACCATATCTCCTTCTCCATATATTAGGAACACATCCTTAGTTCTTCTTAAGTACTTAAGGATTGTCTTGACAGCCGCCCAATGATCCATTCCTGGATCCGACTGGTATCTGCTTGTGACGCTCAGAGCATACGATACATCGGGCCTAGTACATAACATAGCATACATGATAGATCCTATCGCGGATGCATAGGAATCTTATTCATGCAAATCCTCTCGTCTTCTGTGCGCGGACACATAGACTTTGAAAGGTTGATCCCATGCCTGATGGGAAGGTAACCTTTCTTGGATTCCGACATGCTAAACCTTTTTAGCACTCGGTCTATATATGTAGACTGCGAAAGACCAAGCAACCGTTTTGATCTATCTCTATAGATTCTAATCCCAAGGATATAGGTTGCTTCTCCCAGGTCTTTCATGGAGAAAGTTTTGGACAACCAAATTTTAACTGTCTGTAAGACTGATATATCGTTTCCTATAAGTAATATGTCATCGACATATAATACTAGGAATACGACTGCACTCCCACTAACCTTCTTGTACACACAAGGTTCGTCAGGATTTTGTGAGAAATCAAACTCTTTGATTGTCTCATCAAAACGGATGTTCCAGCTCCTAGATGCTTGCTTCAGTCCATATATGGATCGTCGAAGCTTGCATACTTTGGTTTTATCAACCGATGTGAAACCTTCAGGTTGTATCATGTATACATCCTCAAGCAGGTTTCCATTAAGGAAAGCTGTTTTCACATCCATTTGCCATATCTCATAATCATAATGAGCTGCTATGGCTAGGAGCATCCGAATGGATTTAAGCATAGCTACTGGCGAATAGGTTTCGTCATAATCAATTCCTTGTTTCTGACGATATCCTTTTGCCACTAATCTAGCCTTAAAGGTAACAACATTACCTTCCATGTCGTTTTCTTCTTGAAAACCCACTTGCACCCTATGGGCTTAATCCCTTCAGGTGGGTTAACCAAGTCCCATACTTGATTTTCGTACATGGAATCCATTCCGACTTCATGGCTTCAAGCCATTTGTCCCTTTCTGAATTTTTCAGAACATCTTCATAACTGATAGGTTCGTCATCGCTTATGAGTAACACGTCGTTCGATTCACTTACGAGAAATCCGTATCTCTCTGGAATATTGCGTGTCCTATCAGATCTACGAAGAGGTGGTGTAGTTTTAGGTTCAACTGATAGCTCATCATTATGAGTTATTGGTTGTGGGTCTAGACTAGGTGTCTCTGTAATGTCTATTGGAGTTTCTTGAACTTCATCAAGTTCAATGCCACTCCCACTGTTTTCTTGTAAAAGAAATTCTTTTTCCAGAAATACAGCATGCCTTGAAACAAACACCTTTTGTTCCAAGGGATGATAGAATTGGTAACCCTTCGTTTCCTTAGGGTATCCAATAAATAGACATTTATCAGACTTAGCATCCAATTTGTCTGATACAGTCCGCTTCACATAAGCAGGACAACCCCATATCTTAAGGTGAGTTAAGTGAGGTTTCTTACTATTCCATGTCTCATATGGAGTAGTAGAGACTACCTTGGTCGGGACTCTGTTTAGCAAGTAAACAGCTGTCTTAAGTGCATAGCCCCAAAAGGATTTTGGAAGAGTTGCATGATTCATCATCGACCTAACCATGTCCATCAAGGTTCGGTTGCGCCTCTCAGATACACCATTATGCTGTGGTGTATACGGCGGAGTCCATTGGGACAATATCCCATTGTCCCTAAGATAATCTTGAAACTCTTGACTTAAGTATTCACCACCCCGATCGGATCGAAGTATCTTAATACTTTTGCCAAGCTGTTTCTCTACTTCATTTCTGAACTCTTTGAATTTCTCAAAGCTTCAGATTTGTGTTTCATCAAGAACACATACCCGAATCGTGAGTGATCATCGATAAAGGTGATGAAGTAGCTATAGCCTCCTTGTGCAAGAGTTGACATTGGTCCACATACATCAGTATGTATTAGACCAAGCAATTCTCCCACTGGATTACCTTTTCCGAAAAGGGTAATTTGGTCATCTTGCCTTTTAAGCATGATTCGCATGTATCAAATGAACCGGGTTCAAATGATTCCAGAATTCCACATCGGTGTAATTCGGTCATGCGTTTCTTACTTACATGGCCAAGACGACAATGCCAAGTGTAGGAGTCTATTCGATTATCTATTCGAGCACGTTTGTTGCTAACTTCGATATTGAAAACGTCACCGGATAAATCTAACGTGTAGATACCATTGCACAAAGTTCCATTCCCATAAAGAACGCCATTTAAAGTTATGTAACAACAATTGTTACTAAAAGTTAAATGATAACCCTTTTCATTCAAACATGAAATAGATACAATGTTCTTTATTAACGAAGGAACAAATAACAATTATCCAATTCTAAGACACGTCCAGTAGGGAGCTTTAGCAAATATGTTCCGATGGCAACAGCAGCAATCTTTGCTCCATTTCCAACTCGCAAATTCGCTTCTCCCTTGACGAGTCTTCTTCTATTCCTTAGCCCCTGTATGTCATTACATATATGTGAGCTACACCCAGTATCAAGTACCCAGGTATTTGAGGAAATAGAGTGACATTCAATAACGAAGATACCTGAAGAGGATGGGGCATCGGATGCCTTATTCTTCAAGGACTCAAGATAAACCTTGCAGTTTCTTCGCCAGTGACCCTCCTTGCCACAATGATGGCAAGTTCCTTTTGGTTTCTTTTCAGTCTTTTTGGCCTTTTTCTTCTTTCCTTTATTCTGTTCTTTGGCCTTCCTCTTAGAACCTTTCTTCGAGGAACCAACTAACAGTACCGTCTTTTGATCCGGCTTTACAGAAGGCTCACAGTCTTCAGCAGGTTGAGAACTCAGGAATGTAGTCTCAGTTGTTCATCCGATAGTTCATCACAAATTGTGAATAACTTTTGGGCAAACAATCAGAATTAAGTCAATACTAGTTCATGATCCATTGCAAAACCGAGTGTGTTCAGTCGCTCAATGTACCCCAACATCTTTAACACAAACTGCGAGGCAGAAGTGCCTTCCTGCATCTTAGTGGTGAAGAGGAGTCTGGAGACTTCGAACCTTTCGGATCTCGCCTGTCTTCAAACAACTCATGAAGATGGAAGATGATGGTATAACATCCATATGCTCATGCTGCTTTTGCAGCTCAGGTATCATAGAGGCTACATGATGCAACTCGCAAGTTCAGAATCGGTCACATTTTCTGATAGGCCATTAACTGGTCTGGAGTTGCACCCTCTAGAGGATGGTTAGGAAGTTGATCTTCAAGGACATAAGCAAGCTTCTCTGCCTTGAGGACAATCCTCAGGTTTCGAAGCCAGTCCATGAAGTTAGGCCCAGTCAGTTTATTGGTGTCCAAGATGGAACGCAAATTTAGAGAAGACATGATCGAGTGATTAACCTAGAAATACAAATTGAGCTTATGTGAGAAGAATGATTAAAGAATGTATCAACATACATAAATAAAATCCTATTTATTTTTCAAATTGAATAACCCTTTTTATCAATTCGGGAGATCGTAGGAACATCTCCAAATAGGTTGATATCCAACCATAGATAAGAACAACCATGGCTGTGGCCATCAAGTTATTCTTAGCTATGAAGGTAGGTAATTATACCGATTACATATCACATATATGTAACTATCACTTTATGCTATCAACTAATTGAATGTTTGCATAAATCATTGGGTTGTTAACTCATTAACAAGTATGCAACATTATACATAGCACCCAACTGCACCTCTCTTTACATCGACCTTGGCTGTGGCACAACAAATCGATGCTCCAAGCTTAAGGCTGACCCATTAATCAAGAAATAGTTTTAATATGGTTGGAGCTCATTCAACCGTTTAGTCAGGTTTGGATGTGTCCAACAACCAAAACTAAGGATTGACCTCTGACTCCAACTATATTATTCATAAACTAATTCCATGGTTTGAACATGTTGAGGTTCAAGCCGGGCATGGATGTGTCCATCAACCCAAACGAGAAACAAAACTCCGATTCTAACCATATTAATGGAAGGTGTTGGCCTTAATATTTTGTAAGGGGTTTTGGGTCTCATCCTTTCTTTTCTAAGCACATTCATGACATATAATCATGTCATGACTAACGATTTCCTTAATAAAGTATGTATGTGACTTAATTTATCAAGTCTCATTAATTGAATTAGGAACCGGATTTCCTAATTCCAATTTCATACTTTATTCAAGGAATTGTTTTGGGAAACAATTTCCTAAATTGTCATAATCAATTTCGGAAATAATATGTTTTAAGACTTTGATTTCTCTAAATCAAATCTTATTAAATTAAGAGACAATTCCCTTAATTCAACTACATATTATTTTCATGAAAATCTCTTTTAAGAAAACTCTATAGGAAACCATTTTCCTAATTAATTTTGGAGACAACAATATGTAAGAGCATCACCTCTTAAATCATATTTTATTCATGGATTTAATTAATTACAACAAATCATTTTCTATGGGTGGCTCCCTGAGGCTCAGATACCCAAAGAAAAGTAATTTGTCGTAAATCCAATTTGGTCCGCTTCGGAAGCGTAACCAAATTAAACATGACAATCTCATTTAAAATTGGGAAATTAAATTACAACAACTAACTTTAAATTGGACGGCTCCCCGAGGCTCAATCCAAAATAAAAAATTTTGCTGTCAATTTTAAAAACCAATTCAAATTTAATTGTCAATTAATTGTCCATAAATTTGTCTAGACTTTCTTGAAAGAAAGTGCCCAAAATTGCGAGATTTCATAATAGGTTTTCAGAATAATTGTAAGTTTCTGGTACAAAGAAAACTTACATATTTCCAAAATTGGAAAATTTCTAAAATAGAAAAATTTTCCAAAATTGGAAAGTTTCCAAAGATGGGAAGTTTTCACAATTATTATAAAATTTCAGAAACTAGAAAATTTCAAATGTTTGCGAAATTTCTTGAGGATTTTCAAACTTAGAAATTCCTAAATCTAAAATTTATTATAATTTGAAAGTTTCCATAATTAAAATTTTTTTCCAAAATTGAGATCATGACAAAGTTTTTCGCAAAACAATTATATGATTATGTCGAACACTAACCGGCTCTGATACCACTGTTGAGACCGAGTGCATGTTGACAAGGATACGGGTTCGTAAATTTAAAAATATTTACGTGCAGCGGAAGACTTAGCATAAAATAATTTCTTAAATTATTTTAACCACGTATCTAGCATGCGACCTTATGATGTGTGGACATGATCATAAATTAAAATTTTGTAGAAAAAGTAAACTAATTTACTTTGTACCTCGCGTAACTCGAAGAAAGGGACGAGATCCAACCGTAGTGTCCCTTGGAAGCTCCGCCTCTATTCGCGTCCACGTCGAGTTCTCTTCGGGATGACTTCGCAAAGCCACGAGTTTTGTGCCAACGAGAACTACTAGATTCTCTAAAGGCACAACTAGAACAACAAGAGAAAAGAATGGAAACTAACCAACAAGAAACGGAATCAAAATTCCGGGAAGAGAGGAGATGCGATCCGCTTCTTCTTCTTCTTCTTCGGTTCCTTCTTGATGGAAGCTTGCGCCGGCCCTAGGAGGAGGAGGCGCCGACCCTAGATGGAGTAGCTTGGGCGCCGGCCCTAGGAGGAGGGGATGTGGGCGCCGGCCCTAAGGGGAAGGGACAAGGAGAGATTAAGAGAGAAAGAGAGAGAGCTACTAATCTCTTGATAACTCAATTGGAATTAAAGGCTTGCCTTTGATTCCTTTATATAGTAGCATCTCCCTTGCCAAGTCTCCCTCTTAATGGAATTTTCATAACAAATTTATCCTATAAATTCTCTTATGAATTATTCCGTTTAAGTCAAGTTTTATTATAACTAACTTTATAATAAAACCAAATCTATATCTCCTTTTATTATGGAATAAATTTTATAAGAAATTTATAAACTTTCTTATTATGAAAAAATCAATTCATAATTGATTTTATAAAATTAAAATAAACCATTCCATGGATCATTTTAATTTCCATAAAAGAATAAATTTCTATAAATTTATTTATATAAATTTCTTTACACAAATTTATTTATCAATAATTTATAAAACAAATCGCGGTAGATTTATTTTATTAATTAAACCAAATAAATTGGTTTCTTCCCCTTGATGTGGCCGGCCAAACCAAAGGGGTTTGGCACCCTCTTTGGCCGGCCAAACCAAGCCGAACCGATCGCGAATTAAACTCATTTAATTCGCCCAATAAGCCTTCAAAAGACTTAGCCATTTTTAGCTTCCATTGCGCCTCTGATAAATTCAGATTCGACTTATTTCTCTTGATCGGAAAATCCAATTTTCAACTCGTTTTAAATCCCTCGGATTACTCGTAGTGTGTGTGACTAAATAGGCTTTCGATTTATGTTGGCCGTCTATAATCAACCAATTATAGAACGATCATGAGTGGCACCTAGTAGTACATCATGACCCCCAATTAATCGAAAGATCAACGGTTTGACCTCAGAAGTAATTCTGAAACCCTTCAGCAGCTCTAATGAATCGTGCCCCATTCCCTTCACCATCTTATACCCACTTGGTTCAGGACATGGTCTGTTTGTGTCAGTCCCCACTAGACTGACTACGTCACACCTAGCCCAAGTAGTGTCTTTCTCGTCCTTTGGATTTCTAATTACTCTCATGTATTTAAGAGACTCACACTCTAAACATGATATGCTCTGGCCAGAGGCTTTAAGTAACAATCCGATGATAGGCCTGGGTATACATCTCCTCGTAAGGAGTGGTGAATCCTTTGTAGGCTGTTCAAACATCTTCGGGCACTTCAGCTTATACCCAATCATCCTGGGTCCACACCTCCTTGGAGATGCTTGCTTAAGATGTTAAAGTATAAGTCTCCATGACCAAGATGACTTGAACACCGCAAGTCAAAGGAACATCGCACTTAAGCTGTAGTAAGAACTTCATTGACATATCTGTAAAGATAACCATATGAAGTTTTACAGCTAGTCACTCCAATGAACTAGTTCCCTTAACTAGCATCCATGTTTATCTCCGGACATCCCAATGTCACCAGCCAGTGAGAATCAGCTGATTAGAGAATAACCCATGCTAGTCTCAACAAAATTGATAGTGTCCGTTTTTATCAATTCATTGACTAGGGATACTTTCAATACTTCACAATTGCACATGTAGAGATAATCACTAGTTGTGATCCCATCACAAATTCTCTTATGCTGTGAATTATATTGCGGGCATTCAGTAGATGAGTTTAAGATCCCAATCAAATACACAAACATGTATACTCAAATAGTGAATTATCATTTATTAAAATAAATGTTTACAATCATAAGGCGATTGCCTTAGGACACTTCTCTCATATCACTAACAGACCCTACGGTCTTCCCACCCCTGGCAGTGGGTTTTTGCCTTCCCCAGGATTTGAACCCTTGACCTCCAGGATAAGTACAATAGTTTCTGAATCCTGGTACCAATTGAGCTGATGTTAAATCCGACACTTTTGATTAGGTTCCGAAAAATTTTCGGAGAGTTACCAGATAGATTCCGGGGTTCCGAAGACTTGGACATAAATTAGGGATTAAATTGTATTTAAACAAGGGGTCACAAAGGGGCTAATGGGCTAGAAATTAAGACCCTAGGGGTGATTTTGTGATTAGAAGGAAATTGGTTGGACTAAACTGTAAAAAAGACCAATAAAAAGCCGATTAGGGCTTTGTTTCCGCCGCACACCGTCGCCCTTTGCCTTCTTCCCTGCCGATCGAAGCCGCCACCATTGCCCCCCTCTTCCTCTGGGATTCTTCGCCAACTCTTCTTTCTTCTCCTCATCTGCCCTAATCGAAGCCAAGCCGACGCCACTCCCTTCATTTCCTTCGCGTGCCCTAGCCGACGCCGAACTCCTCCTCGGCACAACTCCGACGTTCCTTCCGCGAGGGAAGATCAGACGAGAGGGAGTCCAGTCGACGTTTCTATGATTGCTCTGGAGTTGTTGGTTCCTCTTTGACAGCTCCCAAGCGCCGGCATCGAGCGAGTTTTGGGCACCCCATTGGCCAAGGAAAACTAGTCGGCTGTCTATCGCAGAGGTGAGTTCTGTTGTGGCTATCTCAATTGACAGGAGTAGAGCCAAGGAGTCAAGCTGGACACTGACTCATGTGTGTAGGGGCAGGACCAATTCGATAATTGGATTGGGTTTCATTGCTTGCTCCTTGCCTCAACGTATTGTGTGGTTGTTGTGAAGCTGTGGAAGACCCCTACCGTGAGTTTCTTAAGGTAATCTCTCCTTGTTTAGATTTGGTTTTCTGCACCAATGATGCATGCCGTGAGCTTGGATTGGGATGAACCATATTTCACAATTTGTTTTGCAATTATCCCTAGGCTGTAGTAACTCAAGCCTTAGCTAGGTGGGATGAGTATTCGGGTGTAACACCCGTTTTTTTTTTCCGTAAAGCGGCGTTACGTTAACATACTTAGGGCATGTAGACATCATAAGGCAGCGGAATAACTTTATTTTTTACACATACATGCCCTACTACCATTCTTAACATAATGACATGGAAACTCGACATATTGACTTCATACTTAAACATCATATCATGTCATACTTAACATCACGTCATAGAGTTCCATAAGTCATTATTCAAGCATTCAAGTATATAAGTGACCAAAGTAAAGTTCTAGCATAAACGATAAACATATGGTTTCCTGGGCCAAGTCACTCTCACACACATGCGTTCTTGCCCTCTTGCTGCTTCCTCATTGTCCCCTTGAATGATCTGCGGTATAAGGAAATAAGACTATAAGCACACAGGCTTAGTAAGACTCTTTCCTACTCACAAAAACCATCCATCATCTCATAAATGAGCACATGGAACATTAACATACTTGGTGCTCTACTTAGAACATAACAACTTGAATCACTTATCATATACATGACATGGCACGAACATAAATATAAGTGAACACTCCTAGCATGGCATGAAACATGACATAAACGTAAACATAGTAAACAATCTAAGCATGACATGCTACATGGCATAAATATAAACACAATAAACATTCCTAGCATGGCATAATACATGGTATAAACAAAACATAATAAACATTCTTAACATGGCATAATACATGGTATAAACATGTCTATAAAGTGTAAATTAACCCGTATGGCATAAACATAGGCATACTTCCTATCATAGCATATGAGCATCTTCTTAGCATAATCATGACATAGATCAATTACTCTCATGCATCTTTCTTAACATGAAGCGTAAGCATAAAATCTTATTAGCATAGCATAATGCATAGCATGAATGAATGCATGAGTGGAATGCATATACATAAGGATGCTTAACTTTTAAAAACATACTTTTAAATGTTTAAACATAATCATCATATCATTGGGGTCCCCGGCTTGTACCACATACATACATCATAAGCGCGCATCCCTAGCAAATCCGAGGTAGCGAGCCCCGACCTACTAGGGTAAGGACAGCATAGTCGGTAGTCCCCGAACCGAGGCGTTCTTAAGGAGCCCATCCCTGTTGCACAGCTCCGGTAGTGCCAGAACCGTGGACAGCATAGTCGGTAGTCCATAACCGGGGCGTTCTTAAGGTGCCCATCCCTTGGACCCATACTTCGGTCCGGTACAAGCCCATTCATAAAGTAAAATACTTTACATGTTTCATCATTCATAAGACATTCATAGCATAATCATGTTACATAAAGCATGACTTAACACATGCTTGTCCTTTCATTGTTCATACTTATTGCATAGCATCATGATGCCTGGAAGGCATGAGCATTATCTTCTTTATAAACATGGTATGCATCTTCTTTCATAAACATGACATACATCTTTATTCATACAACATGGCATGCATCAATATTCATACAACATGGCATGCATCATTATTCATACAACATGGCATACATCTTCATACCTAAAACATGGCATGCATACCTAAACATCATTCCTATTCCTAGTACTTGCATGATCATAACGTATAAGGTAAGCATTGCATCGAACATGACATGTTTTTCATAGATATTTATCCTACCACATAGAGCTTGTATGATCATGATACATAAGGTAAACATTGCATTTCTTGCCTAAGCATGGTATCTATCTCAAGCATGCATAGGTAGGATTTCCATAACACTCTACCTACCATTCAAGTACATGGCATAAAACATAAGGCATTCATAATAAACCCTATTAAGCATGGCATCCAATCATAACATATAACATAAAACATGGTGCTTAAGGTTAGGGTTATAGGTAACATGATTTCTACCACATGCTTGGACCTATATATATATTATATATATACTTCATGATAAGCATAAACCATCATTCTTTGAACCCTAACTCCACCCCAAACCCTAGATACAAGGCTTGGCCGAAACCTATAAGGTGGAGTTCCATCAATTCCATAAACATGTAAGATAGCATAAGGTAAAGGAACAACCATACATCATCTATGAGACCATAGGAAGCCATTGGGGCTCATGATTAGGGTTAACCCTAACCTTTAGCCCTCCTTTCTAGGGCTGGCCGAAACATATAAGGCATGGGTGCATGGAAAAATTCCATTAAAATCCCCAATCAACCATTAAACACCAACCATACCATACCATAGGGGCCATTGGGCCCTTACTTGAGAAAGTCCTAACTTTCTACCCTATAGCAATCTTGGCCGAAACTTATAGGGTCTCTAGGCCATGTGAAAATTCACATAAATCATCCTCATCTCCCTTATATCATGATAATACATAAAACACATACTTGAAGTTTTAGACCCAACCCTACCCATGGGTTCTTGAAGTTGGCCGAAACCCTAGGGGATCCTAGGGTACCCCAAAAATTCTCAAAAATTATATTTAATCTCTAAACATCATGAGAGCACATTAGACAACATTATGAAGATTTTTAGCATCATCATGGACCCAAAAATCCTAGTGGCCGAAATCTATAGGACTAGGGTCCTTGGTTTTTTTTCTTTCAACATCAAATCCCAAAAACCAACCAATATATCATGCTAAAACATAAGGAACTATTATACACAGGTGAGAGAGTCTTACCTTGGTTGATCTTGATTTTTATACCTTAAAAGAGAAGTAAATTGTAAATCCTTTGGACACTTGAACCCCTTGCCCTTGTATCCTTGGAAAACCTTTAGATCTTGGTGATGAGACCTTCTTGTGGAGCTTTTCCAAGGGAGAACCTCCCTTGTGGTGTTCGGCTAGAATGAGGAGGGAGGAGGAGAGAAAATGCAATTGATGGAAGGAAGAAGGTAACTCCCAAACCCCCTTCTTTATAACACATTAAGGAGGGTAAGTGAAGAGTCATGGAGTCTCTTCCCTTAAGCCTTAACCAAACTCCATTTCCTTCCCTCATAGTATTCCCTTGATAGGTGACTTGGTTAGAGCATGCATGGTTGTACAAGAGGTCCAAGGTTCAATCCTTGGTCCATGCACCTTATTTTTATTTTATTTTTCCTTTTATTTTCTATTATTTTCCCCAAAATTCCTAAAATTCTCTAAAAATTCCCCCATAATTATGTTAATATTTCTCATTAAAACCCCTTTATATTTATATTAATTTTTACCTAAAATTCTCCAATAATTATGGTACTAAAAAGCCCATATAAGGCCCATTAGTACTTAGTTTTCTCAATTTAAATGAGAAAATATGGATTTCTAGGCCACATTTTGTATTAATATTTCTAGGTCCCTCGGAAAATTATCTAGACATGCTCAATATTTTAAGAAAATATTAAGAGAATTTTTCAGGTCGTTACAATCCCCCATACCTCGTGAAAGTTCGTCCTCGAACTTAGAATAGCTCCGGGTACTTGCACCTCATCTCGTCCTCGCGTTCCCAGGTAGCTTCTTCGAACCGTTGACTTTGCCATAGGACCTTGACTAAGGGTACCTCCTTACTCCTCAGCTTCTTGACTTCCCTATCCAAAATCTGGATGGGTCTGCTCTCATAACTTAGATCCTCCTGCACTTGTACTGTCTGTGGCTCGATCACTTGGTCCATATTTGGGATACACTTTTTAAGCAGGGACACATGGAATACGTTATGGATAGATGACATCTCTGGAGGCAACTCTAGCTCATATGCCACTTTACCGACTCTTTTTGGAATCAGGTATGGCCCCACATAGCGCGGACTTAGTTTTCCTTTCTTCCTAAATCTTGTCACCCCCTTCATAGGAGCCACTTTGAGAAATACCCAATCTCCAACATTAAATTCCAGTGGTCTACGCCGGACATCGGCATAACTCTTCTGCCGGCTCTGAGCAGTTTCTATCCGTTGTCGAATATTCTGTATAGCTCGGGTGGCGCTGTCGATAACATCCGTTGTGAGCCCCATTTCCTTCTTTTCACCACCCTCGTACCAACAAATCGGAGACCTACATCTCCTCCCATACAAGGCTTCATAAGGTGTCATTCCGATAGTAGCTTGGTAGCTATTATTGTAAGCGAATTCCGCTAAGCATAGATATCGACACCAACTTCCCTTGAAATCCAGGGCATAAGCGCTCAACATATCTTCTAGTATTTGATTCACCCGTTCAGTTTGCCCGTCAGTCTGAGGGTGAAAGGCGGTGCTAAATCGCAATTTAGTGCCGAGAGACTTCTGAACGCATTCCCAAAAATGCGAAGTAAAGCGACCATCCCTATCTGAGATGATGGTCTTGGGAACTCCATGAAGCCTAATTACTTCCTTAACATATAATTGAGCCAGTTGCTCAATCGAATAAGTCATCTTGATCGCCAAGAAGTGAGCAGACTTTGTCAGCCTGTCCACAATTACCCATATTGCATCATATCCATTCGTAGTCCTGGGAAGCCCTGAAATGAAATCCATAGAGATGTCTTCCCATTTCCACTCCGGAATTGCGAGTGGCTGCAGAACTCCTCCGGGTCGCTGGTGTTCTGCTTTTACTTGCTGGCAAGTCATGCAAGTACTAACATGCTGAGCCACATCCCTCTTCATACCGGACCACCAGAACTCTCCTTCAGATCCTGATACATCTTGGTGGATCCTGGATGCATCGAATAAGGGGTTCGTGAGCTTCCGTCAGTATTTCCTTCGAAGCTCCGGATCATTAGGATACATAGACGATCCCTAAGGTAAGTACTCCCCCTTTTGCGATATGAAAACCATCGCCCTTTCCTTCTAGGATCTCCCGTTTTATTTTCTGAAGACTCAGATCACCATTTTGTTTTTCCAATATGTCCTCAAATAGCGTGGGTGATATTGTCATGGTGGAAAGTCGTCCAGAGATGACTTCGACCCCAAAATTCATAATTTCTTCTTCGAGTGGTCGGGGTAATACGGCTATGGACATCAAGGTGGCACTTGACTTCCGGCTGAGTGCATCGGCCACTTTGTTTGCCTTCCCTGGATGGTAGAGGATCTCACAGTCATAGTCCTTCACCAACTCAAGCCATCGGCGTTGTCTCATATTCAGGTCTTTCTGAGTGAAGAAATATCGCAGACTCTGGTGGTCTGTATAGATCTTACACTGCGCCCCATATAAATAATGCCTCCATATTTTAAGAGCGAAGACCACCGTGGCTAATTCCAGATCGTGGGTGGGGTAATTCTGTTCATGTTCCTTAAGTTGCCTAGAGGCATAGGCAATGACTTTACCATTGATTATATTAGCATTAGTATAATGGAACTAATACTATACGCTAACATAGGTGAGAGTGTTATAATCTTATGTATGTAGGCTATCATATAATTCCCTACATGAGACTATACTATAGGTTATACATAATATCATAAATTATAGTTATTTATCATATAAATTATAGGTATAATACCTATAATTTGCTTATGGAATAATATGTATAGGTGATAACTTATAGGTTGAGATGATACATGTCAACCTGTAGGTAGGCTCATATTAAGAACCTATATGATAGGTGAATTATGACAATAGTTATATGATAAGGAATTAGTATAGTTATATTTATAATAATCTTATATTAGTACACGCTCTCATATTATTATCATTTGCTTTATATAATATAATATAATTATATTATATGATTGGTAACTCCTATAATGTACAGGTTATATAACATTATGTTAATACTAGGTTCACCTTAATTACTAATATTATGATGGTGCTCAATTAATACTATGTTTATGAACATAAGGTTGAGTCACACTTCTGACTAATTGTATTATGACTAACTTAGACCGAATGTATAAGGCAGAATACTTATACATGATTGTCTTATAATGTGACTTAAGATAGGTTATGATATAAGGTATATTGAGCATCAGGTCGGGCGATGAAGCAGTCTCATTAATTCTATTACTCTGTCTTCTAGCCAGGCTTCTCTTCATAAAGGACAAGTACGACTAATATAAGTCTTGGTTATTCCTACCCGCATATTAAATCCTAAAGTGTTTGGTTTCATAATAAAATATAAGATAAAGTATCGTTCATAGTTACATATCCTAAAGTACTTTTCATCATAAAACATTGTTCATACTTCCATAGTCTAGAATCATAGGTATCATCCATACTTGCGTATTCTAGAATCATTAGAGAACATAAGGTATGCATAGAGGTACTTACTTGGAAGCTGCAGGTAGAGGGCTTGATGTGTGTGTAGTGAGATGGTAACTGCTCTGATACCAACCTGTAACGTCCGTTTTTTTTTTCGTAAAGCGGCGTTACGTTAACATACTTAGGGCATGTAGACATCATAAGGTAGCGGAATAACTTTATTTTTTACACATACATGCCCTACTACCATTCTTAACATAATGACATGGAAACTCGACATATTGACTTCATACTTAAACATCATATCATGTCATACTTAACATCACGTCATAGAGTTCCATAAGTCATTATTCAAGCATTCAAGCATATAAGTGACCAAAGTAATGTTCTAGCATAAACGATAAACATATGGTTTCCTGGGCCAAGTCACTACCACACACATGCGTTCTTGCCCTCCTACTGCTTTCTCATTGTCCCCTTGAATGATCTGCGGTATAAGGAAATAAGACTATAAGCACACAGGCTTAGTAAGACTCTTTCCTACTCACAAAAACCATCCATCATCTCATAATGAGCACATGAAACATTAACATACTTGGTGCTCTACTTAGAACATAACAACTTGAATCACTTATCATATACTGACATGGCATGAACATAAACATAAGTGAACATTCCTAGCATGGCATGAAACATGGCATAAACGTAAAATAGTAAACATCTAAGCATGGCATGCTACATGGCATAAACATAAACACAATAAACATTCCTAGCATGGCATAATACATGGTATAAACAAACATAATAAACATTCTAACATGGCATAATACATGGTATAAACATGTCTATAAGTGTAAACAACCCGTATGGCATAAACATAGGCATACTTCCTATCATAGCATATGAGCATCTTCTTACATAATCATGACATAGATCATTACTCTCATGCATCTTTCTTAACATGAAGCGTAAGCATAAAATCTTATTAGCATAGCATAATGCATAGCATGAACGAATGCATGAGTGGAATGCATATACATAAGGATGCTTAACTTTTAAAAACATACTTTTAAATGTTTAAACATAATCATCATATCATTGGGGTCCCCGGCTTGTACCACATACATACATCATAAGCGCGCATCCCTAGCAAATCCGAGGTAGCGAGCCCCGACCTACTAGGGTAAGGACAGCATAGTCGGTAGTCCCCGAACCGAGGCGTTCTTAAGGAGCCCATCCCTGTTGCACAGCTCCGGTAGTGCCAGAACCGTGGACAACATAGTCGGTAGTCCATAACCGGGGCGTTCTTAAGGTGCCCATCCCTTGGACCCATACTTCGGTCCGGTACAAGCCCATTCATAAAGTAAAATACTTTACATGTTTCATCATTCATAAGACATTCATAACATAACCATGTTACATAAAGCATGACTTAACACATGCTTGTCCTTTCATTGTTCATACTTATTACATAGCATCATGATGCCTGGAAGGCATGAGCATTATCTTCATTCATAAACATGGTATGCATCTTCTTTCATAAACATGACATGCATCTTTATTCATACAACATGGCATGCATCATTATTCATACAACATGGCATACATCTTCATACCTAAAACATGGCATGCATACCTAAACATCATTCCTATTCCTAGTACTTGCATGATCATAACGTATAAGGTAAGCATTGCATCGAACATGACATGTTTTTCATAGATATTTATCCTACCACATAGAGCATGTATGATCATGATACATAAGGTAAACATTGTATTTCTTGCCTAAGCATGGTATCTATCTCAAGCATGCATAGATAGGATTTCCATAACACTCTACCTACCATTCAAGTACATGGCATAAAACATAAGGCATTCATAATAAACCCTATTAAGCATGGCATCCAATCATAACATATAACATAAAACATGGTGCTTAAGGTTAGGGTTATAGGTAACATGATTTCTACCACATGCTTGGACCTATATATATATCTATATATATATACTTCATGATAAGCATAAACCATCATTCTTTGAACCCTAACTCCACTCCAAACCCTAGATACAAGGCTTGGCCGAAACCTATAAGGTGGAGTTCCATCAATTCCATAAACATGTAAGATAGCATAAGGTAAAGGAACAACCATACATCATCTATGAGACCATAGGAAGCCATTGGGCTCATGATTAGGGTTAACCCTAACCTTTAGCCCTCCTTTCTAGGGCTGGCCGAAACATATAAGGCATGGGTGCATGGAAAAATTCCATTAAAATCCCCAATCAACCATTAAACACCAACCATACCATACCATAGGGGCCATTAGGGCCCTTACTTGAGGAAAGTCCTAACTTTCTACCCTAGTAGCAAGTCTTGGCCGAACTTATAGGGTCTCTAGGCCATGTGAAAATTCACATAAATCATCCTCCATCTCCCTTATATCATGATAATACATAAAACACATACTTGAAGTTTTAGACCCAACCCTACCCATGGGTTCTTGAAGTTGGCCGAAACCCTAGGGGATCCTAGGGTACCCCAAAAATTCTCAAAAATTATATTTAATCTCTAAACATCATGAAAGCACATCAGACAATATTATGAAGATTTTTAGCATCATCATGGACCCAAAAATCCTAGTGGCCGAAACCCATAGGACTAGGGTCCTTGGTTTTTTTTTCTTTCAACATCAAATCCCAAAAACCAACCAATATATCATGCTAAAAATATAAGGAACTATTATACCACATGTGAGGGAGTCTTACATTGGTTGATCTTGATTTTTAGACCTTAAAAGTGAAGGAAATTGTAAATCCTTTGGACACTTGAACCCCCTTGCCCTTGTATCCTTGGAAAACCTTTAGATCTTGGTGATGAGACCTTCTTGTGGAGCTTTTCCAAGGGAGAACCTCCCTTGTGGTGTTCGTCTATAATGAGGAGGGAGGAGGAGAGAAAATGCAATTGATGGAAGGAAGAAGGTAACTCCCAAACCCCCTTCTTTATAACACATTAAGGAGGGTAAGTGAAGAGTCATGGAGTCTCTTCCTCTTCCCTTAAGCCTTAACCAAACTCCATTTCATTCCCTCATAACATTCCCTTGCTTGGTGAGTTGGTTAGAGCATGCATGGTTGTACAAGAGGTCCAAGGTTCAATCCTTGGTCCATGCACCTTATTTTTATTTTATTTTTCCTTTTATTTTCTATTCTTTTCCCCAAAATTCCGAAAATCCTCTAAAAATTCCCCCATAATTATGTTAATATTTCTCATTAAAACCCCTTTATATTTATATTAATTTTTTAACCTAAAATTCTCCAATAATTATGGTACTAAAAATTCCATATAAGGCCCATTAGTACTTAGTTTTCTCAATTTAAATGAGAAAATATGGATTTCTAGGCCACATTTTGTATTAATATTTCTAGGTCTCTCGGAAAATTATCTAGACATGCTCAATATTTTAAGAAAATATTAAGAGAATTTTCTGGGTCGTTACATCGGGAGATATCACTGGGTTTAATTTGAGATTAAACCTACCAATCGGAACGGATAATTCGGATTCCAAAACCTAATTGGAATCTAATATGAATAATTTGGGAAAATTAAGGCTTAACCATTTTATTATGATTAATTAAATGGAAACGGACGGATTAGGGTAACTCTAGAATGGATTAGGAATTAATCAGCTAGTTACTATTCTTGTAATAGCTAATTAAATCTGTCCTTGATACAGGGACTTGATTTGGATTTTTATTGCTGATATTGGCGGGTGGTTCTCTCCTTTTGATACGGACTTCTCTTTTGGAGGCGGGTACCCTTTGACTTATCTGTCTGATATTGTCATTTTGTTATGCATAGACTGTTATAGATAGCAGTAAGATTATACGCTATCCCTGTTTATTATGCCTATTCTGGATACTTATTGTTTATCCCTGAGTTATTATGCCTGTTCTGGATACATGTGGTTTATCCCTGAGTTATTATGTTGTAGTTCCATACAGTCTCAGGTATTGCCATATTTATATGTATGCTTAGAGATCGTGTTGTACCTCTTGCATTTGACCTTGAGGGATCTGTAGTTTCCAGACAGTATACCTTGTAGGTTACCTGTATTTCCTGTTATACAATTTCAGATTGAGACTTAGTATATTGAGGACTTGGGGAGGGAGGTATGTGTATCTATCATACACCATCCTTGCATTGTTGCATGCCAGCGATCAGCGACTCCCTTGTGGTTGAGCCTAATCGTCTTCCGGTACATGATATGCGCACACAGCCACTCATGGGTTAGTGGATACCGTAGGGTGTGCGCATTTGCCCTGTATTGCTCCGTTCGACCACTATTTGGAGGGTGAGCGCGGGCGTGGTAGCAGCCAGGGGTCCCTTCTCGTACTGAGCCACGAGGAGATGAGAGCTTGACTCCCCCATTGCTTGGGGTAGGAGCGGAGTCTCCACCAGCATCCTGTCCACCCAGTCACTTAGGAGCAGTGATGGCAGGGTTCGTACAGGTTGTCACAGCTCTACCCACGTGGACGTCGCAGATGATGATCCTGACTAGGACTAGGGGGTGACACATGTCATTGCATCATGTGCATATTTTGCATAGTGCATTGTTTGCTGCACTTGATTTCTGCACTTGATTGACATGCATATTCTGGAGACTGTTATCTGAGATTATATGTCTTTTGGTATTCCACTGGTAATTATTACCCTCTTTACAGGTTAGATGGATTCAGGTATGTATCTACCCAGTATTTTCAGTTCTAGTCTTTCCCTACTGTTGATATGAGACTGTACTAGTTGAACTCTTATTGTTAGTATAACTTTCTATGCATATCTGCTGGGTATTTGCTGAGTTATGGGCTCACCCCGTTGCCATATATTTTTATTTCAGGATGATGCCTGCCAGGAGAGCCCTAGCCGCCAGTCCCCAGCTCGAGAGGAGCTCTATTTTGTTTTCCTTTATGTTGATTTACGGTTATGGACCCTATGTTATATACTTTGCTTCCGTTGCCATGTTTCGAACATGTATTCATATTTTTATTCGATGGAATTGTACTTTTGAGTCCTATGTTGGACTTCGTGGGGTTTTGGTTTTGTTCCTGCCCCTTGGTAGCTCAGGTGAGTTCGTTCTTTGGTTTTACGATAGTTATAATCATATAACTGTTATTTATGCATGGATTTGAGGCCTGAGGCCATTTAACTGCGTGGTTGTGTTATTTGTATCTGTGTGTTTGTGTAAATTGTCGGCCGGATAGGGGAGGTGCTGTCCGATTTTATATTGGATCAGCGGCTCCAGGGTCTCGGGGCGTGACAGGCACGCTCCAAAGGTATACACTGTAAATAGATCTATTAGATAGATGAACTTCGTACGAGTTTTCTTTCACATGGATCGTGTTAGTGATATGAGAGAAGTGTCCTAAGGCAATCGCCTTATGAGTGTAATCATTTATTTTAATAAATGAATATTCACTATTTGAGTATACATGTTTGTGTATTTGATTGAGATCTTAAACTCATTTATTGAATGTCCGCAATACAATTCACAGCATGAGAGAATTTGTGATGAATTCACAACTAGTGATTATCTCTACATGTGCAATTGTGAAGTATTGAAATTGTCCCTAGTCTATGAATTGATAAATACGGACACTATCAATTCTGTTGAGACTAGCATGGGTTATTCTCTAATCAGCTGATTCTCACTGGCTGGTGACATTGAGATGTCCAGAGATAAACATGAATGCTAGTTAAGGGAACTAGTTCATTGGAGTGACTGGCTGTAAAACTTCATATGGTAGTCTACATATAGATATGTCAGTGAAGTTCTTACTGCAGCTTAAATGCGATGTTCCTTTGACTTGCGGTGTTCAAGTCATCTTGGTCATAGAGACTTATACTTTGACATCTTAAGCAAGCATCTCCAAGGAGGTGTGGACCCAGGATGATTGGGTATAAGCCGAAGTGCCCGAAGATGTTTGAACAACCTATAAAGGATTCACCACTCCTTGCGAGGAGATGTATACCCGAGGCCTATCGTCGGATTGTTACTCGAAGCCTCTGGCCAGAGCATGACATGTTCAGAGTATGAATCTCTTAAATACATGAGAGTAATTAGAATCCGTAGGACGAGAAACCGTTACTTGGGCTAGGTGTGACGTAGTCAGCCTAGTGGGGACTGACACACATAGACCATGTCCTGAACCAAGTGGGTATAAGATGGTGAAGGGAATGGGGCACGATTCATTATAGCTGCTGAACGGTTTCAGAATTATTTCTGAGGTCAACCGTTGATCTTTCGATTAATTGGGGATCATGATGTACTACTAGGTGCCACTCATGATCGTTCTATAATTGATTAATTATAGACGACCAACATAAATCGAATGCCTATTTAGTCACACACACTACGAGTAATCCGAGAGATTTAAAACGAGTTGAAAATTAGATTTTCCAATCAAGAGAGATTAGGTTTGGTTGAGCCAAACGATAAGTCGAATCTGAATTTTTCAGAGACGCATCGGAAGCATAAAATGGCTAACTCTTTTGAAGACTTAATAGATGAATTAAATAAGTTTAATTCATTGGGGCGTGGCTTGGATGGGGCCGGCCAAAGAGGGCCTCCATCCTCTTTGCTTGGCCGGCCACAACAAAGGGAGAGAACCAAGTCTTTAGATCAATTTATAAAATAAACCAAGTGTGGTTTGTTTTATAATAAACCAAGGTTTGGTTTATTTCTTCATGGAAATTAAAATGTGTTGGGACCGGGTGCATGTTGACAAGGATACGGGTTCGTAAAATTTTAAATTTTTACGTGGAGCAGAAGAATTAGCATAAAATAATTTCTCAAATTATTTTAACCACGTATCTAGCATGCAACCTTATGATGTGCGGACATGATCATAAATTAAAATTTTGCGAAAAAGTAAACTAATTTACTTTGTACCTCGCGTAACTCGAAGAAAGGGACGAGATCCAACCGTAGCGTCCCTTGGAAGCTCCGCCTCTATTCGCGTCCACGCCGAGTTCTCTTCGGGATGACTTCGCAAAGTCACGAGTTTTGTGCCGACGAGAACTACTAGATTCTCTAAAGGCACAACTAGAAGATCAAGAGAGAAGAAAGGAAACTAACCACCAAGTAACGGAATCAAAATTCCGGGAAAGGAAAGAAGGAGTCACGATCCGTTTCTTCTTCTTCGGCACCTTCTTGGCGGTTGAAGCTCTCGGCCACCCTTGGGATGTGCGCCGGCCCTAGGGGAGGAGAGAGAGCTGGCCCTAGAGAGAGAGAGGGGGGGCCGGCCCTCGAGAGAGAGAGAGTTAGAGAGAGAGAGGGAGCTACTAATCTCTTGATAACTCAATTGAGGAATTCAAGCCTAGCCTTAGTTCCTTTATATAGTAGCCTCTCCCTTGCCATGACTCCCCTTTAACGGAATAAATTTTCATAAGAAATTTATCTTATAAATTTTCTTTTTAATTATTCCGTTATGCCAAGTTTTATTATAATTAATTTTATAATAAAACAAATACATCTCTCTTTTTAATTATGGAATAAATTTTCATAAAATTTATTATATAAATTTTGTCATCATGGAAAAATCAATTCATAATTGATTTTATAAAATAAAAATAAACCATTTAAAGTTTATTTTAATCTCCATAAAAAGAATAAATTTATTATATAAATTTTTCTTTATCATGGAAAAATCAATTCATAATCGATTTTATAAAATAAATTAAACCAATCCATGGTTCATTTTAATTTCCATAAAAAGAATAAATTTATTATATAAATTTTTCTTATCATGGAAAAATCAACTCATAATTGATTTTATAAAATTAAAATAAACCATTTAAAGTTTATTTTAATTTCCATGAAAAAAAATTTATTTATCCATAAATTTTATAAAACAAATCGCGCTTGATTTATTTTATAATTTAAACCAATTAAATTGGTTTCTCTCTTTTTGGTGGTCGGCCAAACCAAAGAGGGTGGGCACCCTCTTTGGCCGGCCACTCCAAGCCCTTCCCTCGCGAATTAAACTCATTTAATTGGCCCAATAAGCCTTCAAAAGACTTAGCCATTTTAAGCTTCCGTTGCGTCTCTGATAAATTCAGATTCGACTTATTTCTCTTGATCAGAAAATCAAATTTTCAACTCGTTTTAAATCCCTCGGATTACTCGTAGTGCATGTGACTAAATAGGCTTTCAATTTATGTTGGCCGTCTATAATTCATTAATTATAGAACGATCATGAGTGACACCTAGTAGTACATCATGATCCCCAATTAATCGAAAGATCAACGGTTGACCTCAGAAATTATTCTGAAACCCTTCAGCAGCTCTAATGAATTGTGCCCCATTCCCTTCACCATCTTATACCCACTTGGTTCAGGACATGGTCTGTGTGTGTCAGTCCCCACTAGGCTGACTACGTCACACCTAGCCCAAGTAATGTCTTTCTCGTCCTTTGGATTTCTAATTAATCTCATGTATTTAAGAGACTCATACTCTAAACATGACATGCTCTGGCCAGAGGCTTTGAGTAACAATCCGACGATAGGCCTGGGTATACATTTCCTCGCAAGGAGTGGTGAATCCTTTGTAGGCTGTTCAAACATCTTCGGGCACTTCGGCTTGTACCCAACCATCCTGGGTCCACACCTCCTTGGAGATGTTTGCTTAAGATGTTAATGTATAAGTCTCCATGACCAAAATGACTTGAACACCGCAAGTCAAAGGAACATCGCACTTAAGCTGTGGTAAGAACTTCACTGACCTGTCTATGTATAGACTACCATGTGAAGTTTTACAGTCAGTCACTCCAATGAACTAGTTCCCTTAACTAGCATCCATGTTTATCTTCGGACATCCCAATGTCACCAGCCAGTGAGAATCAGCTGATTAGAGAATAACCCATGCTAGTCTCAACAGAATTGATAGTGTCCGTTTTTATCAATTCATCGACTAGGGATATTTTCAATACTTCACAATTGCACATGTAGAGATAATCACTAGTTGTGATCCCATCACAAATTCTCTTATGCTGTGAATTGTATTGCGGACATTCAGTAGATGAGTTTAAGATCCCAATCAAATACACAAATATGTATACTCAAATAGTGAATTTTCATTTATTAAAATAAATGTTTACAATCATAAGGCGATTGCCTTAGGACACTTCACTCATATCACTAACAAACTCCCACTTGGCCTAATGCCAATCGCTACGGTATCCAATACCACAGGCTCTAACATGACCCTCAAACTTGTTCTGAGGCAAGGCCTTAGTTAAAGGA
>JAGFNQ010010132.1:0-81304 GCA_024364735.1 Boesenbergia rotunda
ATTAAGAGAGGGAGAGAGGGGTGGGTTTATATAGGGGATTAATTATGATTAATTGGAAATTTTCCAATCAATTATGGATTGATTTCAAAATTTTATATAGAATAATTCCTTAATTAATCCAAGATTAATTGCTTAATTATTCTATGATTAATTTCTTAATTAATTCGAGATTAATAACTTAATTAATCCCAAATTAGTTCCTTAATTAACCTGCCTTGTATCATGACTCTTATGAGGCTTTATTGGGCTAAGATAGGGACCATGAAGAGGAGTTGGTTCTTAGCCCGCTAATGGATTCAAATCCGATCCATTAATGGAGATCCATTCCACTAAAGGATCCCATTGTACTTCCTCACCAATCCCCATATTTTCATATGGGCTCCACCTATTACGAGTCGTCCATCTCCCCGTGTTTAAGATATCGTATGCCCGATAATTAATTTAATTTACTGATAATTAAATTAATTATCTTCTTGATCCTTGATTAGTACCGCTCAATCTTTTCGACATGCGGGACCATGACCCACTTGCAAGATTTGACATGATGATCCTTTTGAGCTCACCAAGGGGGCATCATCACCTTGACTCACCAGGACATGTATTCCGTCAATAATCAACGACACATCATATTATTAATATTATTTCCCAACTTATCGGGCCTATCGATCTAACAGAATAGATCTCGCCCATTGGTAAATCAAAGAGATAATGATTAATAATATATGCCCGCCATTATTTAGGGATTAAGAGATTGTACTTCATAATATTATCCGAGGTCTAATATAATTTACTAAGTCAGTACAAAAATTGAATGACCTCTCTTTTGGTCCTACTCAATGCACACAAAGTACACTAGTGTAATTTTATGGTTAAGATAAATCACACCTAATTACACTACAACCATCCTGATGGTTTGTTCAACTCCATCTCGGTTGTGAGCCTCTTTCTTATGCTTCGGTAAGGAACCTGATAACATGATCTTCTGTATGACACCACGCACCATGTTATCTACAATGCCAAGCATAAGACGTTTAGTGCATATACTAATATAAACATGTACTGTGTGATTTTCTGATTCTCTTTAAAATGTAGATGTATCCTAACCAAAAGGTAAGGCTTTTAGTATACATCCTAACAGGATTGCCCAAGGTAAATATTCAATGACCGTGAGAGCCTTGGAGTAGGAGTTGTCATAAACTCCAAACCAAGTAAAAATAAAAGATGTTAGCCGTGTTCTTTTTTCCTTATTTATTTTCGCTACGTACTCGTTATTTTCTAAGTTCAAATTTGAATTTTTAAAGAGCGCTATTCACCCCTTTCGATCACTCTCCTTGATCCTATAATTGGTATCAAAGCGAGGTCACTCAGAATGGGTGAATCCACCATTCGAGGAGTGTTTGTTCATTTTCGATTTTGTGCCTTTTGAATCAATCAAAAGCAATATTATCACCGCCTTTTGATAATTTTCGCATTTGTGGTTTTTTCGTAACTCAAAGTTGGTGAAATACCACTTGAGATTTCCTTTCCTTTTATTTCATCATGCACTAATAATCCAAGACAAAGTCTTGGTGCTTGTATTTTTCATTTTTGTCATTGCAAGATTACTACTTTATCATTGGCCCAACAAGAAGGCTACAGTACCGCTCGTCTTCCTTATTTCTCTAGTGAAGACTTTAGCTATTGGAAGAGTCGAATAGAGGTTCATCTGAAAACTCAGGTGAACATGTGGATTATCATTAGCAGCGGCTTGGTGATACCTCATGATCAAGATGGAGAGATCATGGAATACGAGAACTAGGACAATGCATTGAAAAAGAAGATAGAAACAGACGCCAAGGCAACCCAGATTCTCCAATACATCATTAACAAGGAGGAAGCCAACCGCGTTGGCTCCTTCAACAACATGAAAGAGTTATGGAACAAGTTGATAAAACTACATGAGGAAACCTCTGATACTAAGATAAGCAAATACAACCTTTATTTCAATGAGCTCTATAACATGAAAATGTAGGAAGGAAAAATGACCATCCAGCTCCACGCACACATCCAGGATTTGTTCAACAGACTCTAAGCGATTGGCTAGAAAGTGGAGAACCATGATATGATAAGGTAAACACTAAACACTTTTCCGAAGAATACCCTATGGGCGCATCAATGGTAGATGTCTATAGAGTTTTCAAGGACCTTTCTTTAATACAACTTGATTTGTTATTTTCTAAATTTGAGTTACACGAGCAGATTAACACACAACCTTTCGAGAAAGGTATTGCTTTGATTGTAGGTAAACTCAAGATGAAGAAAAAGTCATAACTTGAACTCGAATCCAAAACTAACTCAGATTCTGGAGAAGATGTTGACTACACCGAATTAGTCAATCTGGTTTAGAAAAATATAAAAAGTGAAAATCTCTGTAACGCCCGCTTTTTTTTTTCTCTTTCCATAAAGCGGCGTTACGTTAACATACTTAGGGCATGTAGACATCATAAGGCAGCGGAATAACTTTAACTTTACATACATGCCCTACTACCATTCTTAACATAATGACATGGAAACTTGGCACATTGACTTCATACTTAAACATCATATCATGTCATACTTAACATCACATCATAGAGTTCCATAAGTCATTATTCGAGCATTCAAGCATATAAGTGACCAAAGTAAGGTTCTAACATAAACGGTAACCATATGGTTTCCTGGGCCAAGTCACTACCACACACATGCGTTCTTGCCCTCCTGCTGCTTCCATCATTGTCCCCTTGAATGATCTCCGGTATAAGAAAATAAGACTATAAGCACACAGGCTTAGTAAGACTCTTTCCTACTCACAAAAACTATTCATCATCTCATAATGAGCACATGAATCATTAACATACTTGGTGCTCTACTTAGAACATAACATCTTGGATCACTTATCGTATACATAGCATAGCATGAACATAAACATAAGTGAACATTCTTAAGCATGGCATGATATATGGCATAAATATAAACATAGTAAACATTCTTAAGCATGGCATGATACATGGCATAAACATAAACATAGTAAACATTCTTAAGCATGGCATGATACATGGCATAAACATAAACATAGTAAACATTCTAAGCATGGCATGATACATGGCATAAACATAAACATAGTAAACATTCTTAAGCATGACATGATACATGACATAAACATAAACATAGTAAACATTCTAAGCATTCTTGACATGGCATACTACATGGTATAAACATGTCTATAAGGTGTAAACCAACCTG
This sequence comes from Boesenbergia rotunda, assembly GCA_024364735.1. NCBI lineage: Eukaryota > Viridiplantae > Streptophyta > Magnoliopsida > Zingiberales > Zingiberaceae > Boesenbergia > Boesenbergia rotunda. Next base: position 3,262 of record JAGFNQ010010132.1, read on the forward strand.
TATGGCCTAAACATAGACCTACTTCCTATCATAGCATATGAACATCTTCTTAACATAATCATGACATAGATCATTTAATCTCATGAATCTTTCTTAACATGAAGCGTAAGCATAAAGTCTTATTAGCATAGCATAATGCATAACATGAATGAATGCATTAGTGGAATACATATACATAAGGATGCTTAACTTTTAAAAAACATACTTTTAAATGCTTAAACATAATCATCATATCATTGGGGTCCCCGGCTTGTACCACATACATACATCATAAGCGCGCGTCCCTAAGTAAATACGAGGTAGCGAGCCCCGACCTACTAGGGTAAGGACAACATAGTCGTTAGTCCCAGAACCGGGGCGTTCTTAAGGTGCCCATCCCTGTTGCACAGCTTCGGTAGTGCCAGAACCGTGGATAGCATAGTCGGTAGTCCAGAATCGGGGCGTTCTTAAGGTGCCCATCCCTTGGACCCATACTTCGGTCCGGTACAAGCCCATTCATAAAGTAAAATACTTTACATGCTTTATCATTCATAAGACATTCATGGCATCTTTAACATAACATAACTTGTTACGGCTCAGCCCGTCTACCGGCCCATTTACCGGTCCTCACGACCGTCGTACCGTCGACCCTCGACCGTGCCGTCTAGCATATTTATGCCTTAAAGACATAAGCATCATCTTTCATTCATAACATGGCATGCATCTTCTTTCGTAAAACATGGCATGCATCATCATTCATAAAATATGATATTCATCTTCCTACATAAACATGACATTTATCTTCCTACATAAACATGGCATGCATACCTACACATCATTCCTATTCCTAGTACTTGCATGATCATAACATAGAAGGTACGCCTTGCATTGAACATGACATGTTTTCATAGATATTTATCCTACTACATAGAGCTTGTATAATCATGATACATAAGGTAAACATTGCATTTCTTGCCTAAGCATGATATCTATCTTAAGCATACATAGGTAGGATTTCCATAACATTCTACCTACCATTCAAATACATGGCATAAAACCTAAGACATTCATAACAAACCCTATTAAGCATGGCATCCAATCATAAACATAAAACATAAAACATGGTGCTTAAACATTAGGGTTATGGTTAACATGATTTCTACCACATGCTTGATCCTATACATATAAATACTTTATGGTAAGCATGAACCATCATTCTTTGAACCCTAACTCCACCCCAAACCCTAGATACATGGCTTGGCCGAAACCTATAGGTGGAGTTCCATCAATTCCATAAACATGTACAATAGCATAAGGTAAAGGAACAACCATACATCATCTATGAGACCATAGGAAGTCATTGGGGCTCATGATTAGGGTTGACCCTAACCTTTAGTCCACCTTCCTAGGGCTGGCCGAAACTTATAAGGCCATGGGAGCATGGAAAAATTCCATTAAAATCCCCAAAAAATCATTAAACATCAATTATATCTTACCATAGGGCCCTTGGGGCCCTTACTTGAAATAAATCCTAACTTTTACCCTATTAACCCATCTTGGCCGAAACTTATAGGGTCTCTAGGCCATGTGAAAATTCACATAAATCATCCTCCATCTCCCTTATATCATGATAATACATAAAACATATACTTGAAGTTTAAGACCCAACCCTACCCATGGGTTCTTGAAGTTGGCCGAAACCCTAGGGGATCCTAGGGTATCCCAAAAATTCTCAAAAATTATATTTAATCTCTAAACATCATGAGAGCATATTAGACAACATGATTTAGATTTTTATCATCATTATAGACCAAGAACCCATGGTGGCCGAAACCTATAAGGTTAGGTTCATGGGTTTCCTTTGGTTTTCCAACATAAACATCACATACAAAACTTTCATATCATGTTAATCTTCAAGAAAAGCCATTATACCACAGGTGAGGGAGTCTTACCTTGGTTGATCTTGATTATAAATCTTAGATTTGAGAGAAGGATGGAAGTCTTGTTGCCTCTTGACCACCCTTAGCCCTTGTACTCTTGTGAAAACCTTAGATCTTGGAGATGAAGCCTTGGTGGAACTTTTTCCAAGGGAGACTCCCCTCTTGGGGTTTCGGCTAGGATGAAGAAGGAGGAAGAAAGAAACTCCCATTCCCCCTCTTTATAACACATTAAGGAGGGTAAGTGACGAGTCATGGTGTCTCTTCATCTTCCCTTAAGCCTTAACCAAACTCCATTTCATTCCCTCATAACATTTCCTTGCTAGGTGAGTTGGTTAGAGCATGCATGGTTGTACAAGAGGTCTAAGGTTCAATCCTTGGTCTATGCACCTTATTTTTATTTTATTTCTCCTTTTATTTTCTATTATTTTCCCAAAAATTCCGAAAATCCTCTAAAAATTCCCCCATAATTATGTTAATATTTCTCATTAAAATCTCTTTATATTTTTATAAATTTTTACCTAAAATTCACCAATAATCATGGTACTAGAAAGCCCATATAAGGCCCATTAGTGCCTATTTCCCAATTTAAATAGGGAACCATGCTAAAACTCATCCATAATCATACTAATATTCCTAATTAAAATCCATTTATATTTATATTAAATTCTACCTAAAATCCACTAATAATCATGGTACTAGAAAAGCCCATATAAGGCCCATGAGTACTTAGTTTCTCAATTTACATGAGAAAAATCATGAATTTCTAGGCTAAGGTTCGTACTAATATCTCTAGGTCCCTTGGAAAATTATCTAGACATGATCAATATTTTGAAGAAAATATTGAGAGAATTTTTCGGGTCGTTACAATCTCTCAGGAAGAAAAAAATGGTCCAATCAAAGGAGACTCTGGCTGAACCAAGTATGAGTCAAAAGAACAAATCAGAAGTGATCTATTATGGGTGCAACAAGAAGGGACACTTCAAATCTGAGTGCCCTAACTTGAAGGAGTTAAAGAAGCAAAGGCAAAAGAAGGCGCTTTAGGCTATGTGGGATGAATCTTCCTCGGAGGAATCAGAAGAGGAAGGCCTGGCCCAATCAAACCTCCTCACCTTGGCTGCCCAAGATGACACCAAGTCATAGTCCAAATCTGATGATGAGCTAGAAAGAAGCCACGGATCAATATCTATCTCCAAAAAGGGGGAACTCACTATAAGTGGTTATTCCGAAAATGAGATTTATGATCCTATATCCTGCCTATCTCACAAGTTGGCTAAGTCCAACGTTCAGGTCAAGTCTCTCCAAAAGGAGATGAAAACCTTTAAGGAGGAAGCTAACCTAAGTTTCTTAACTAAGACAGTTTAGGGTGGAAACTCAACTCAAGTTCAACAACTTGAGGAAGAGAATTCCTCCTTGAGAACTCAAGTTAAAGATCTAAGAGAATCCTTATAAAGGTTTACCTTGGGTTCTAAGAATTTTGATATAATTCTTGGAAAATAAAAAGTCATTTACAACCGATCCGAACTTGGGTTTAAAACTAATTCGTAATATAAGTCATATATTTCACTCATGAACTGTAATAGCACCTGAGTCCAAGCATGGGTCCCCAAGACAAGCTTAACTAATTAAGCTGGACCAAATCACTATTGTATCTCCAAAAGTTAGATTCATTACCTAGATAGAACATATAGAGGTTATGATTCAGGGGGACCCAGTAAAAAACCATCTTTATTGTTAGATGATACATGTTTACCTGATTGCTTTATTGATTGTTTATTTATTTCCTACAAATTGTCATACTTATAATAGAAATATCTAGTTAAGGACCTAGACTTGATTAAAACTTGCTCAACCTAGTATTAGAGTGGGGCAAGATGAAGTACGTTAGGAAAGTCTGTCTAAGAAGTCAGGTAAGGTAAGGAGTACCCTATTTGGTCTTTTTAGCCAGGTGGAACTAGCTGAAATTACCTCGCCACATCCTAGACTAGTTAGACTAAGATTTATTAAAAAGGAAAACATAAAAGTATAATTTCTTAAAATGGCTTTGTGTAGAAGTGGTTGTTGCTTTGATACTCAAGAAGATCTTTTTACCTTGTCATAGCCTGAAACCTAATTTTTTAAATATTCTTTTAATTGACTGATTGTTAAACTTGAATCTAAATCAAGCGTCAAAACAAATCATAGAATTCAAACCAAAATTTAAAGATAAAATTGGAAATATCTCACAAAACAAATTAGGATTCTCTATTTTGAAATATAGAAATGAGCGAAATGTTAAGACCTAAAAAGTTAGTCAAACAAACCAATCCAAATTTAATTAATTTTACCCTTACTCAATTAGTCCAACATAATTAATTCTACTTAACTAAATTTCAACATAATTAACTTTGCCAATTTAATTTAAATTAATCTAATTCAACTTAATTAATTCAACTTAATTAATTCAACTTAATCTAATCAATTTATCAACTTAACTATTTTTTTAAAACTTAAATAAAATTTTCAAAACTAATTCTTGACTAATCAAATTTTTTCAAAACTAATTTTTATATACTTAAATAAAATTTTCAAAACTAATTCTTAACTTAATTTAAATTTTCAAATCTATTTTTTAACTTAATCAAAATTATCAAAATTAATTGTTAACTTAATCAATTTTTTTTTTCAAAACTAATTCTTAACTTAAATAATTTTTTTTTCAAAATTAATTCTTAACTTAATTAAAATTTTAAAACTAATTCTTAACTTAATTAAAATTTTCCATACTAATTTTTAAACTGAATTAAAATTTTCAAAACTAATTCTTATTTTAAACAATTTTTTTCAAAACTAATAAATTTTTTGCACTACTAGTTCTTAACTTAAATAATTTTTTTCAAAACTAGTTCTTAACTTAAATAATTTTTTTCAAAACTGATTTTTATCTTTATTAATGTTTTCAAAAATAATTCTTAACTTAATTAAAATTTTCTAAACTAATTTTTAACTTAATTAAAAATTTCAAACTAATTTGTAAACTTTACTTTTTCAAAACTTAATTTTACTTAACCCTGTTTTCAACACAAAATTTGGCTAATGAAATCATCCTGATTAGACTAAAATTTGTGTCACAAAGTAAACTCATAAGTCTAACATGTTTGTTAACCTAGATTGGGTGAGACAAAATAGGAAAGTGCGTTCAATCAATCTATCCTAAAAACTTCTACAAGATTGAATCCAAATCAGATTACTTTATATGCAGGAACATAACGAATTGGATCAGTGGATGTTGGATAGTTGGTGCTCCAGTCACATTATTGTAGACAAATTGTGTAAGTACCCTAGGTTGGTTTTGATGTGATCAACTAATTTAAGATAGGTCCTGGTGTGTTAAGTGTATAGGAACTTAGGAGCGCAGGAAGTCGAGTGGAAGACGCAGCGGTCGAGAAGGATGGCACGGAGAGGGAGCCGATGGTCTCGGTGCATTCGAGGGACGCAAAGTTCTTCGGAAGAGTACGTCGATGGATCGAGAAGGACGCGCACAACGTTCGAGAGATGAGAAGTTGAGAGGAAGGATGCTCGAGGGGTGAAAGGCCGGAGTCGGGTTCGGGTGATCCTAATTCCTGTTGGCCAGAAATTACCCAAGAAGACTAGAAGACAGGCTGGAGAATGGTTAGCGATTGCTGACCAAAACAGCCACTGTCGGGCGCCCGTGAGCACACGGGCACCTGAGCACTCGAGCGCCCCTATGCTATTAGGTGCCTGAAATGCTAATTCTAGCCGTTTGTGAATGTTGCTTTATGGATAAGCGTCAGGCCACGTGTCAGGCACCCAAGAGCTCTCGAGCGCCCTACAAGTGCCACGTCAGCAAATGGATAAATCCTACCGGGGCTATAAATAGACCCTAAAGCTCAATTTCATTTATCCAATGCATTATAAGCATTAGCAAACAAGTTTTGTATAAATTCTCTTTCTTTCTTTGAGCATTCCACGTGTAAGAGGCTTCTCCGCCCGAAGAAGTTTTATTCAGGAGAATCGAGCCATATTCAACCTTGGATTAACAACCTCTCCGATTGTAAACCAAGTAAATCCGGTTGCCTCTTTATTTATTGTTTGCTTTATTTATTTATGATATTTGTGTTCTAACTAGCATCTTTGTTAAGTTCAATCAAAAGATTAAGTTTTCTTTTTCAGGGGCAATTCTGTTAGTAGGAGCCTTAGAGCCAATTATGTGATGATTGATTAGGGACTTTTTGTATCACATTCTATCATTAATAAAGGCATATTTGGTTATTATACTTTATATTTGTGTCAAATAACTAAGTATAATAATGTCCTTGGATAGTAGGTTCTTATCTACATTATATCGATTGTTTGAATCGATAGTGAAATTAAATAGAGAAAACTATACTAAATCATTTCTAGTCAAGCATTAATATTCAAGGACAATATTAATGCATGGAGACTAGCATGTAGGTCAATTGATGACTTGAGCTCATAAGTCATGGATATATGATATCAAGTTGATACATGAGTATACATTAGAGAATGTGTACTGAATTGACCCACCATGAGAATATTTCATAGATTGTCATATGAGTGTCATAAACTTTCTCATGTGATTATTAGTATGAATAGTCTTTAGATCTGAAGTCACTATAGTTCCTTATATAAGGAGTTATGTACTTTGGTATCGTCAAATGTCACCCAATAGGGTAGACTATAATGTTGGTTTCGTTCGGTTAGGATTCCTCTCCATGTCCCCGGATTAAAATTCTATTGATTAGAACAAATCCGGATGGAAAGAAAACTTTTCGAACGACCTACTTCATCATCGTGCTATTTGATTGTGTGATCTCTTGAACAAACTTGTTGTTCAAGCAATTTAACTCCTTTTATTGATTAACCGTGGAATAGATGATGATTGGATCGCGGTTCTTGTGTTTATCTTCGGGGTCCATGTAAACAAGCATGATTACAATAAGGAAACAAGATCAAGATTTATACCTCTTGATCTTCTATCATATTCCTATCCTCTTCTTGGACGTCGTGTGGGCGATGGTCTTCCAAGAAATGAAAGCCACCAAAGACCACCATCTTCCTCCTCTTGCTTGCGCCTACCACAAATAAAAGGAGAGAGCTCTCCTTTGCGCCACCGACCAAGCCTTCTTCTTCCTTGTTGATGTTGCCGACCAAGATAGAAGAAGGACCTTCTTCTATGGATGCACCGGCCAAACCCTCCTCCTCTTCAAACTCACGCACGCCAAGAAGGAGAGGAGAGAAGAGATGGAAGTGAAAAAGAAGTCTAACCTTCCTCCCTTGCTTCCTTGTTGTCGCCGGCCACCTCCAAGGGAAGGTTTCCGGCGCCACAACCCTAGCAGAGAGAAGGGAGAGAGGGAGAGAAAAGAGAGGCTTAGGGTTAAGTTCTTTTTCATGGTTTCATGGCTTTAAGAGGTATATATAGGCTACAATAGGGACCATGAGGAATAGTTTGTTTTGGTCTCCTAACGGATCCTAAACCCGACCCATTAATAATAACCCGCTCCACTAATGAGTTATTATTGAACTACTGCACCCACCTCATAATTAAATACGAGCTCCACCATATTATGTATACATAATCTCCCTGTGTTTAAGATATCACACGCCCATTAATTTATTAAATTACAAATAATTTAATTAATTAATATCTAACTCCATGAGTAGTACCACTCAACCTTATTATCATGTCGGACCAAGTCCACTTGCAGGATTTACATGATAATCATTATGAGCTCCTTAAGGGGACATCATCATCCTAAATAATTAGGATATGGTTTCCTTCTATAATCAACAACACACCATATAAATAATATTATTTTCTAATTTACCGGGTATATTGATTTAACGAATAAATCTCACCCATTGGTAAATTAAAGAAATAAATATTAATTATACATGCCCGTTATTATATCGGGATTAAGAGCATGTACATCATAATAACCGAGGTCATGTTCGATTATATAGTCAGTATAAATTGAATAACCTCAAATTGGTCCTGCTCAATACACACAAAGTGTACTAGTGTAATTCTATAGTCAAGATAGATTAATACCAAATTACACTACAACCATTCCAATGGTTTGTCCAAATCCATCTCGGTTGTGAGCCACTAATTATACTTTACAAGGAATTGATAACATGATCTTCTGTGCGGCACCACACACCATGTTATCTACAATGTAAAGTAATAGACAATTTGCACACATATATATAACAAATATAAAATGTAACCATGACCACTGTGATTCTTATTGCAAAATAGATGTTCATACAAAAACTAGACTTATAATATACATCCTAACAATCTCCCACTTATACTAAAAGACTTTACTACCATCAAACTGCCATACATCTGATTCTCATCCCCTCAACATGCCTATCATAAGCTTTTGCTGGAAGGGCCTTAGTGAAAGGATTTGCCAGGTTATCCGCTGATGCAATCTTGGCGACAACAACTTCTTGCTTTATGATGTCTCGTATCAGGTGATACTTACGCTCAATGTGTTTACTTGCCATATGGGCTCGTGGTTCCTTCGAGTTTGCTATTGTACCACTGTTATCACAATAAATTGTGATAGCTCTGGGCATACCAGGAATCACCTCTAAGTCCATTAAGAAGTTCCTGAGCCATACAACTTCTTTGGCTGCCTCAGAGGCTGCCACATACTCAGCTTCCATGGTGGAATCTGCAACACATTTCTGCTTGATACTCCTCGATACTATGACTTCACCTCCCAAAGTAAACACATAACCCGAGGTAGATTTACTGTTATCCCTATCTGATTGGAAATCAGAATCTGTGTAACCCACAGGGAGCAAATGATTTGCCTGGTAAACTAGCATATAATTCCTTGTCCTTTTTGTAAGATGCGTATACTGAAAGACATGATTTCATTATATAAACATCTTCATTTTGAAAAGAGAATCACAACTACACTAGGTGACTGTTTATATTAGTACATGCATGAAATCCTTTACTACGCATTGTAGATAACATGGTGTATGTTGTTACACGTAAGATCATGTTATCAGTCCCTTGCCTAATATAAGTAGAGGCTCACAACAGAGATGAAATTGGACAAACCATCGGAATGGTTGTAGTGTAATTAGGTGTAGTTGGTCTTGACCATAGAATTACACTAGTGTGCTTTGAGTACATTGAGCAGGACCAAAACCCAAGGTTATCCAATTTGTACTGACTCGATAATTGGATAGGACCTCAAGACTTTATTATGGAGTACGATCCCTTAATCCTGATATAATAACGGGCATATATTATAAATTATTATTTCTTTGATTTACTAATGGGCGAGATCTATTCTGTTAGATCGATAGGCCCGGTAAGATGGGAGATAATATTAATACTATGATGTGCTGTTGATTATTGATAGAATCCATGTCTTGGTGAGTCGGGTTGATGATGCCTCCTTGATGATCTCAAAAGGTTTATCATGCTAAACCCTGCAGGTGAATTTAATCCGGCATGATGATAAGGTCGAGTGATACTAGTCAAGGACCCAGAAGTTAATTAATTTGAATTATCAGTAATTTAAATTAATTAACGGGCATTCGAGATCTTAAACATGGGGGATGGACGACTCATAATATGTGGAACCCATATGAAAATATGGGGTTGGTGACGAAGTTCAATTAATATCCTTTAGTGGAATGAATCATAATTAATGGATCGGGTTTAGATCCATTGGTGGGCCAAGATCCAACTCCTCCTCTTGGTCCCTACCTTAGCCCTATAAATACCCTATGAGATCAAGAAACCAAGGTTTAATCAATTTGATCACAACCCAAGGCTTTTTCTCTTCTCCTCTTCTCTCTCCTAGGGCTCTTGGCCGGCGCAAGGAAGAGGAGGTCATCGCCTCTTCCTTTCTTCCTCCTTTCACCACCATCACTCAGCTAAAGACCACATAGACAAGTGAGGGACCTCCCTTCCTTTTGTGGTGCTTGGCGGCGAGCGAGGGCTGGTCGGCAGGTGGTGGAGGGCAGCACAAGTAGAGGTTACGGTGGTGCCGCAAGCTGAGGGTAAGGGAGGGTTTCGGCCAGGTTTGGGTGGGAGAGAAATTTGTTTCTCTCTTCTTCATCCTCTTCTCTTGATCATCCTTGTGATCGGCGGGAGCTTGGAGGCTTCCGGTGGCCAGTGGCGCAAGGAGTAGGAGAGAAGGTGCCGGCGGGTAAACCCTAGAGCCTAGGGTTCGATTGGCAAGGAAGAAGGGATTTTTTTGGAGGCCTCTGCGATCTCGATTCTTGGTAGACCATCGCCCACACAACGTCCAAGAAGGGCGGGACATAAGGTAGAAGATCGTGAGGTGATCGGGAAGATATAACTCTTTCCCAAGCTCCTTGTTTAATTATGTGCCACGTTATGTTTGCCTTGTCATTTCATGTTAGTTAGTTTATTATTTTGATTTGGTATCATAGCGAATGATTTACTAACTGGTCCCCGACCATAAACACAAAAGCCGACAATCCACTCGTCGCCTTTTCCGTGGTCGAACGGTCAAGCAAATTACAAGGCCGATTTTTGTAATTGGACGAATTGTAATTTGGATCGTTCGATATGGCACGAGATGGTTGTTGGGAGACAGGTCTCCATTCAGATTAATTTTTAATCTATAGCCATGGAGAGGTCTCTCGGATCGACCAAGTATTCGCTTAGAAAATCTGCTAAGCCATACCCAACAATTGGTATCAGAGCTGAGGTTTCCGGGTTTGTGTGTTTAAGGATTGGTTAATTTTTGTATTTTCATACATTTTATTTTGCTGGATGATATGTGGATGTGCGTAGGCTATCTCTGTGTTGCAGGCACTAGATTCCATCTTATCATGGCCAAATAATGGATGTGTGTGATGGTTGTACAAATTATTGTAATTAATTAATCCTCGGGGTTGACGAGGCTAGGTATTTAATTTTTGTAAATAAATACGGCACATGTTTAGCCGAGCTATTTATTTTACTTTCGATCTAGTTTTCATGTACACTCCCTTGTGGAGTATAGGATCGATGATGTAAATAATTAGCTTGTCATTTCGGCTCGGAGATCCCTCAAGGTAGCTTGCGCAGAAGGGAGGGAGGAGCGGATGAAGTGACGACACGACTGGAGGCGCATTAGAGACCAAGGACCATGAAAGTTGGAAAATCTAGGATTTTCTATATTTTTCATATATTAGTTATGTGCTTGGTTGTGTGGTTGAGCTAGTAAAATTCCTCGACATAAATTACTAAGTGGGAGAGGGACCCTAAGGGTCCCACAACTTCCATTACAATTCGATAAGGGACCCTTAGGCTTGGTCATATTAACCTTAGTAGGATTCAGAGGTTGATAGCCGATGGGCCCCTGGGTTCATTGGTGGTGGAAGACCTCCTGACCTGTGAGTCTTGCTTGGAAGGCAAGATGACCAAGAGGCCTTCAAGGCCAAGGGGTATAGGGCTAAAGACGTTTTGGAACTGATTCATTCTGATTTGTGTGGTCCTATGTCAATCCAGGCTGGAGGTGGCTTTGAATACTTCGTCACTTTTATTGACGATTATTCAAGGTAAGGATACATTTACCTGATGCACCCAAGTCTGAATGCTTTGAGCCGGCGGCTCCGCAAGGAGTCCTCTACCTTTTGTGGTGCTTAGCGAGGGTGAAGAAGTCATCGGCGGCCGGTGGGAGGCGACGCAACCAAACCTTGCGGCGGCGCCGCAAGGATTGAAGGAGGGCTTGAGTTCGGGCTGTTTGGGTGAGGACTTCATCTTCTTCTCCTTCCTCTCGAGGTCTGCAGGCGGTCCGGAGGCCCTAGAGCAGCTCCGGCGGTCGGTGGCGCAAAGGAAGAGGAAAGAAGAAGCCGGCGCAAGGGAAACCCTTGGAACTAGGGTTTCTTGTTTCAGCTAAGGTGAGAAGAAAAGCTCGGTTGGAGGCCTTGGTGATCTCGATTCCCAGTAGATCGTCTCCCACACGACGTCCAGGAAGGGAGGGACATAAGCTAGAAGGCCGCGAGGTGATCGGGAAGGTATAACCTCTTCCCAAGCTCCTTGTTTATTATTGTGCCATGTTTTAATTGCCTCGTCATTTCATGTTAATTAGTTAATTATTTTGATTATTTGTCATGGTTAATAATTAACCAATTGGACCCCGACCATAAACACAAAAGCCGGCGATCCACTCGTCACCTTTTTCGCGATCGAACGGTCAAGCAAATTACAAGGCTCGATCTTTGTGATTGGCCGAGTTGTAATTTGGATCGTTCGATACGGTACGAGATGGTCATTGGGAGATGGGGTCTCCATTCAGATTAATTTTTAATCCATAGACATGGAGAGATCTCTCAAGGATGATCAAGTCTTCGCTTAGGAAACCCGTCAAGCCATACCCCACACAAACAAGCCCACGCGTTGGCTCTGAGTGTCTTCCTCCATAACAGATAGGCTTGTTCTGCAGATCACTGGGTCAGAAAAAATTATAGGAAATTATTGAAGAATGTGTGTACTTCCCCAACGGAAGACACATAATCGGAAATAATTTTGTTAGTGTCGTGTAATGGTAAACACTTAGATACAAATTTTAGTATCCTCCCCAACGGAGTCACTGCTACTATTTGTAGGGCCGAAGAGGACCAACTATTAATTTTACTTGTCAGAAAGTTAAGATGACAAGATAGTAAAATTAATGGGTAAAACCTCCTCTCATAAATGAAGAATTCGTATACGTCCACATTAACATGGCATACGAAATTCTCGGTGTTTTGAGGTGTTGGTTGATTTTGATAATTTATTGTTTTGACGAGTCAATTTATTCTCAAAATCTAAAGTGTGTGATTGTTGTGATTCTCAGGTGTTTTAAAATGGATCTAGACCCACTTGTTCTAATTGATAGAGAAAACCAAATAAATGCCCCTAATAATAATATGGATTGGGAATTAAATTTAGAATTTGTCTCAATTGCCGAGGAACCCAAATGTGATCTTGTTGAGTTCTGTGCCGAAAAACCTTGCGAGATTAATGATGAAGAGGAGTTTGAATATTTTAGGAAATGGTTAAAAGGAGACGAGACGACTGAGTGTCATTAAAATCAGACTTATTCCATTACCAGTGATAAAACATCCAAACTCTATGATCTCTTCAGGCATCAAAATCGAGCCGCTAGGCAAGAAGTCATGAAGAACTTGACAACGACCATCTTGGTTGAGGGTATGCCTGTAAGGGAACACACTCTCAAAATGATGGCTTGGCTGAAAGAGATGGAAATGTAAGATGTGTATACTGAAAGTCATGACTTTTATATATGAGCATCTTTATTATGAAAAGGGAATCGCAACTACACTAGGTGTTTGTTTATAATAGTACATACACGAAGTCCAATTACTTTGCATTTTAGATAACATGGTGTGTGGTGTCACACGGAAGATCGTGTTATCAGTTCTTTGCTTAGTATAAATAAGAGGCCCTCAACCGAGATGGAATTGGACAACCCATCGGGATGGTTGTAGTGTAGTTAGGTGTGGTTGGTCTTGATCATAGAACTACACTAGTGTGCTATGAGTACATTGAGTAGGACCAAAACCCGAGGTTATCTGATTTGTAGTGACTAGATAATTGGATAGGAACTCAGTTTATATTATGGAGGACGATTCCTTAATCCCGAAATAATAACGGGCATATATTATTAATTATTATTTCTTTAATTTACCAATGGGCGAAATCTATTCTGTTAGATCGATAGACCAAGTAAGTTGGGAGATAATATTAATAATATGATGTGCCATTTATTATTGACGGAATCCGTGTCCTGGTGAGTCAGGTTGATGATGCCCCCTTGATGAGCTCAAAAGGTTCATCGTGCTAAACCCTGCAGGTGGATTTGATCCGGCACGATGATAAGGTTGAGTGGTACTAATCAAGGATCCAAAAGTTAATTAATTTAAATTATCAGTAATTTAATTAATTAATGGGCATACGAGATCTTAAACACGAGGGGATGGATGACTCGTAATATGTGGAGCTCAAATGAAAATATGTGGGTTGGTGAGGAAGTTCAATTAATATCCTTTAGTGGAATGGATCTTAATTAATAGATCGGGTTTAGATCCATTAGTGGGCCAAGAACCATCTCCTCCTCTTGGTCCCTACCTTTGCCCTATAAATACCCTATGAGATCAAGAAACCAATGGCTAATCAATCCAAGAATCAATCATCCAACCCACAAGAGAATTCTCACCTCTCCTCTCCTTCTCTCTCTCCTAGGTCACGGCAACAAGGGTTGGTTGAACCCTTGTTTTCTCCTTCCTTCCTCAAGGTCACCGAGAGAAATTCCCACTAGACAAGAAGAGGAGTGTCTCCTCTCCTTTGTTGTGATCATCAGTGAGTGGGGAGGGTCGGGTGGTCGGTTGGAGGTGGCCGAAAGGAGCTAGGCGCCGGCGGCGGCGCAAAGTGGAAGAGGAGGGTTTTGTGATCAGGTTTTGGGCTGGTTGCAAGGAGATTCTTCTCCTTCTTCTCTACTTTCCTCTCAAAGTGGGCTTCTTGTCCGGAGGCTTGGAGGCGGCTCCGGCGGTCGGAGGCGTAAAGGGAGAGGGAAGGAGGTCGGCGGCGCAAACCCTAGGGACTAGGGTTTTGGTCCGCTAGAAGATAGGATTGTTTGGAGCTCTTGGTGATCTCGGATCACGGTAGATCGTCACCCACACGACGTCCGTGAAGGGAGGGACATAAGGTAGAAGACTGCGAGGTGATCGGAAAGGTATATCTTTCCCTATGCTCCTTTGTATTTCCTTATGTCGATTTTGTGTCATGGTCATATGCCTCATTATTTTATGTTTGAGAATTTATTATTTTGATCCTGAAATATGATGAATAAATTCTTAACTGGACCCCGACCATAAACACAAAAGTTGGCAATCATCTCGTCACCTTTTCCGCGGTCAAACGGTCGAGCAAATTACAAGGCCAATTTTGATAATTGGCTAAGTTGTAATTTGGATCGTTCAATACGGCACGAGATGGTCGATGGGAGACGGGTCTCCACTCGGATTAATTTTTAATCCATAGACATGGAGAGGCCTGTCGGATCGACCAGGTTTTCGCTAAGGAAACCCACCAAGCCATACCCAAAGGAAATCCTTGGAGCACAAATCGATGGGGAACCCCAGGTCGATCTCATCCTCCAATCTCTACCAAGGAGTTTTGAGAAGTTTCGCCTAAGCTACAATATGGACAAGCGTTCATATTCGTGGGCAGAACTTCTGATAAAACTTGAGGTAACAGAGGTATTTTCTCTTCAGAGTTCACATACTTTCATTGCTCTAGAGGTTTCTACATCTAAACCGAAAGGAAAGAAGAAGAAGAAACATGTTGGGGCAAAGAAAGTAGTAGGATTACAGGGAGCTCAGAGTTGCATAAAGAAGCCAAAAGACAATTGCTTTGTGTGCAAGCAGTCTGGACATTGGAAGGCGGACTTGTTGGTGCAGGAAACACCTAAGTCAAACCTGTGTTTTGATAATGGCAAAGGGTGCAGAAGTTAAGGTGTCATTGTGATCTAACAAGCGTACTAAGTGTGCAAGAAAGTCGTAGGTACACTAGGCAAAGAAGTCGTGGCAAAGGGCTGGGCAAGAAGTCCTAGTCAAGGTGTAACGTCCCGAAAAATTCTCTTAATATTTCTTCAAAATATTGAGCATGTCTAGATAATTTTCCAAGGGACCTAGAAATATTAACTCGAATTTTAAACCTAGAAATCCATGTTTTCCATTTAAATTGGGGAAATAGGCACTAATGGGCCTTAGATGGGCTTTCTAGTACCATGATTATTGGTGAATTTTAGGTAAAAATTTATAGAAATATAAAGAGATTTTAATGGGGAATATTAACATAATTATGGAGGGATTTTTAGGAGATTTTTGAAATAATAGGAAAATAAAATAAAAATAAATTAAAAAAAATTAGTGCATGCACCAAGGATTGAACCTTAGACCTCTTGTACAACCATGCTTGCTCTAACCAATTCACCTAGCAAGGGAATGCTATGAGGAAATGAAGTGGATTATAGTTAAGGCTTAGGGGGAAATGAAGAGACACCATTACTCTTCACTTACCCTCCTTGATGAGTTATAAAGAGAGGCATGGGGGGGGGGGTTACTTCTCTTCTTCCATCAAGTCACCTTTCTTCCTCCCCCCTTCTCCATTCTAGCCGAACACCCAAAGAGGGATTCTCCCTTGGAAAAATTCACCTAAGGCTTCATCCCCAAGATCCAAGGCTTCTACAAGGATACAAAGGCTAGGGGTGGTCAAGAGGCAACAAGATCTCCATCCTTCTCTCAAATCTAAGGTCTATAATCAAGATCAACCAATGTAAGACTCCCTCACCTGTGGTATAATAGTTCCTTTATGATTTTTAGCATGATATAAAGTTGGTTTTGGGATTTATATTGAGGAAACCATGATGTGTGACCCTATGACTTTCGGCCACTAGGGTTTTTGGGTCCAAAATGATGTTAAAAATATTACTCATGCTTTCTAATGTTTTTCCATGATGAGTATAAGTTAAAATGAGATTTTGAGAAATTTTGGGATACCCTAGGATCTCCTAGGGTTTCGGCCAACCTCAAGAACCCATGGGTAGGGTTAGATCTAAATCTTCAAGTTTGTGTTTTGTGTATTATCATGCTATAAGGGAGATTGAGGGTGACTTATGTGAAATTTTCACAAGGCTATATGATCCTATAACTTTTGGCCAAGTAGGGGTCTAGGGCAAAAAGTTAGGACTTCCCTCAAGCAAGGGTCCTAATGACCCTATGGTAAGGTATGGTTGGTGTTGAATGTTTGATTGTGGTTTTTATGGAATTTTTCCATGCACTCATGGACTTGAAGGGTTTCGGCCAGCCTTGTGAAGAAGGGCTAAAGGTTAGGGTTAGCCCTAATCATGAGCCCTAATGGCTTCCTATGGTCTTGTAGGTAATGGGTGGTTGGTTCTTTACCTTATGCTATCTTACATGTTGATTGAATGATGGAACCCTTCCTTATAGGTTTCAGCCAAACAAAGTGGTTTAGGGTTTGAATGGAGTTAGGGTTTGAAGAATGATGGTCTATGCTTTATTATGAAGTATATATATATATATATATATATAAAGGTTCAAGCATGTGGTAGAAATTAAGTTACCTATAACCCTAACCTTAAGCACCATGTTTCATGTTTGTATGTTTATGATTGGATGCCATGCTTATTAGGGTTTAATTATGAATGTCTTGTGTTCTATACCATGCACTTGAATGGTAGGTAGTATGTTTATAGAAGTCCTACTTATGTATGCTTGGGATGAATACCATGCTTATGTATGAAATGCAAATGGTTACCTTATGTATCATGATCATGCAAACTCTATGGATTAGGATAATTGCCTATGCAAACCTGTCATGTTCAATGATTATAATGCAATGTTTACCTTATATGCCATGATCATGCAAGCACTAGGAATAAGAATGATGTTTATGTAAGTAGGCCATGTTCTATGAATGAAGATGCATGTTATGTTATAAATGAACATGCATGTTATGTTTATGAATGAAAGTGCATGCTATGTTTTATGAATAAAGATGCACGCCATGTTATGAATGACGACACGGTCGATGGTCGACGCTACGACGGTACGACGGTTTTAAGGACCGGTAAATGGGCCGGTAAATGGGCCGATAGACGGGCCAGGTCGTTACGCATGCCATGTCTTATGAATGAAAATGCATGCCATGTTTTATGAATGAAAATGCATGCCATGTTTATGAATGAAAAATGCATGCCATGTTTATGAATGAAAAATGCATGCCATGTTTTACGAATGAAAATGTATGCCATGCTTTATGAATGAAAATGTATGCCATGGTTTATGAATGAAGATGTATGCCATGTCTTATGAATGATGAAGCATGTAAAGTATTTTACTTTATGTATGGGCTTGTACCGGACCGAAGTATGGGTCCAAGGGATGGGCACCTTAAGAACGCCCTAGTTCTAGACTACCGACTATGCTGTCCACGGTTCTGGCACTACCGAAGCTGTGCAACAGGGATGGGCACCTTAAGAACGCCCCGGTTCTGGGACTATCGACTATGCTGTCCTTACCCTAGTAGGTCGGGGCTCGCTACCTCATATTTACTAAGGGATGCGCGCTTATGATGTATGTATGTGGTACAAGCCGGGGACCCCCAATGATGTTATGATGATGTTTAAGTATTTAAAAGTATGATTTTAAAAAGTTAAGCATCCTTATGTATATGCATTAGACTCATGCATTCATTCATGTTATGCATTATACCATGATAGTCATGTCTTATACTTATGTTTCATGTCAAGAAATATGCATGATAGTAAATGATTTATGCCTATGGCTATGTTAAGAAGATGCCCATATGATATGATAGAAAGCATGCCTATGTCTATGCCATACATGTTAGTTCATGCTTTATGTTATGTTTATGCCATGTATCATGCATGATAAGAATGCTTACTTATGTTTATGTATCATGCCATGTCAAGAAGGCTTAGTTTATGTTTATGTTTATGTCATGTATTAGGCCATGTTAAGTTGAATTTTGTTTATGTCTATGTCATGTATTATGCTATGCTAAGTTGAATTATGTTTATGTCTATGTCATGTATTATGCTATGCTAAGTTGAATTATGTTCATGTTATGTCATGTATCATGCCATGTAAGTTTATTTATATTTATGTTCAAGCATAAAGTTATGTTTATGTTTCATGTGTTTATGACTAAGTGATGAATGGTTTTAGTGAGTAGGAAAGAGTCTTACTAAGCCTGTGTGCTTATAGTCTTATTTCCTTATACCGCAGATCACGCAAGGGGATTGTAAGGAAGCAGCAGGAGGGCAAGAATGCATGTGTGTGGTAGTGACTTGGCCAAGAAAACAATATGCTTACTCGTTTTATGCTAGAACTTTACCTTTACTACTTATGTGCCTGAATGTTGACTTATGCGACTCTATGACATGATGCTAAGTATGATATGATGCTAAGTATGAAGTTAATATGCCAAGTTCCCATGTCATTATGTTAGGAATGGTAGTAGGGCATGTATGTGTAAGTCTTAAAGTTATTCCGCTGCCTTATGATGTCTACATGCCCTAAGTATGTTAACGTAACGCCGCTTTATGGAAAAAAGTGGGCGTTACAGGTTGGTATCAGAGCAGTAACCATCTCACTACACACACATCAAGCCCTGTTCCTGCAGCTTCCAAGTAAGTACCTCTTTGCATGTCTTATAGTAGTAAGCATTTCAGGATGTTTTATGGTTTTAGAATAAGCAAGTATGAACGATGTTTATGATGAGAAGTACTTTAGGATATGTAACGATGAATGATATTTTATCTTCTTTTATGAGTTAAATATTTAGAATAATATAGGGGTAGAAAAGAAAACTGATATTGGCCATACTTGTCTTTGGTGAAGAGAAACATGGCTAGAAGACAGAGTAACCGACTTAACGAGGCAACCCCACCACCTGACCTGGTGCAATTAGTAACCCAGCTCCAGCATCAAGTCACGGAGCAGCAACAGACCATTAATACCTTAATGAACCAGCAAGAGAATTCTACTACTCCCCCAGTGAACCAGAGTGCTATACCCGTTGCGCCCACAGTTACGCAGAACCCTCTGACAGGCCCGACCACTGCAGCACGTTAAGAGGCTTATCTGATTCAGTGGTTGAGGCTGAAACCAGAGAATTTCTCGGGTGGTGGTGAACCGTGGGACGCCCAAGCATGGTTCAAGACGGTGGAAAGTACCATGGAGCTGCTAGACTGGCCGGAGCGTGAAAAGATCAAGTGTGCATCTTTCTGCTTTTCTGGAGACGCCAGAATGTGGTGGGAGAGGGTCAAGGCCAAAAGACAAGTGGACCAGATGACGTGGTCGGACTTCGAGTCGGAGTTCTTCGAAGAATTCTTCAACATGCGTGTCACCAATAGGCATTATGACGAGTTCACGGAATTTCGACAGGGTGACCTCTCGGTCAACGAAGCTGTGAAGAAATTCAATCGACTAGCTCGCCTATGCCCCGAGCTGGTCCGCACCGAGAAAGAAAGAGTCCGACTTATGCTGAAAATGTTGCGGCCTGAAATAGCTTTGAATGTGGCTGGCGGAGTTAACAGACCCCAGACCACCGAGGAACTGTTTAGTAGTGCCCTACTCACTGAGCACTATCTGAACAATATCAGTTAGCAAAGGAAGGCGATAAATGAAAGTAAGGATCAAGATCACACCGGAATCCTCGATTCTTTCTCTCATTGTCCTTAATGTTCTTTCCGTTAATGATCGCTTAGGAGGACAAAAGTCCCAGAGCAACCACGCTAATTGGAAGGGAGATCAAGGTGGTAAACGGAAGTCTTGGAACAATTCACAAGGAGGCCCAGCAAATAAACAGGCCAAGCCTATCCTGTGCGCAACATGCGAAAAACGGCACCCCGGGGAATCCCGAAGAGGTACGAATCGGTGCTTCACCTGTGGAGTGGAAGGGCATATGGCGGCTTACTGTCCTACCAGGAGCCAGATACCTTCCCAACAACTCGTCCAGTACTAAGGTGCCCCAGCGAAACTACACTATATGCAAGCTGAATCGGAAGGTACCCCGATGCTGGAGGCCCAACCGACTATGATGAATGCCAATGTTTTCTCGGTTACCAAGGAAGATGCTGCGGAAGCTTCTACGGTTGTCACAGGTCAGATACTTATTTTCAGTCAGCATGCTACTACATTATTTGATACTGGGGCAACACACTCGTTCATTTCTGTGCCATATACCAAGAAGATAGATAGGCTTCCGCAAGTGTTAGACTGCAGGTTCTTAACGACTCTACCTTCGGGAGAAATAATGACATCCACTCATGTGCTGCGTGCGGTGCCGGTCGGAATTGCAGGAAGGGAACTTTACTGCGATCTGATAGTGCTCGACATGCAAGATTATGATGTTATAATGGGAATGGATTTCCTGGGTAAATACGGTGCTTCTATTGAGTGCCGTAAGCGAAAGGTGGTCTTCCGACCTGAGGCAGGTTCTAGGTTTGAATTCATCGGAGAGCCAAGGAAAAGAACCGGGAAGTATTTATCAACTCTCCAAGCTCAGAAGATGTTAGACAAAGGATGTACTGGATTTCTAGCATATGTGGTTGATGCCAGTCAAGTGAAGAACCAGAAACTGGAGGATGTCCGGGTGGTATGCGATTACCCGGAGGTGTTCCCAGATGAATTACCAGGATTAGCTCCTGATAGAGAGGTGGAATTTGAGATCGAATTGGTTCCGGGTACCAACCCGATCTCCAAGGCACCTTACCGTATGGCGCCGGTTAAATTAAAGGAGCTTCAGGGACAGCTACAGGAGTTGCTCGATAAGGGATTTATTCGCCCTAGTCATTCCCCGTGGGGAGCTCCGGTACTGTTTGTGAAGAAGAAGGACGGATCTATGCGATTGTGCATAGATTACCGAGCACTGAACAACGTAACGATCAAGAACAGGTATCCCCTTTCGAGGATAGATGACCTGTTTGACCAATTAAAGGGAGCCACTATTTTCTCAAAACTTGATTTGAGGTCTGGTTATCATCAAGTTAGAGTAAAACAGGAGGATATTCCACAGACGGCTTTCCGGACAAGGTACGGGCACTTTGAGTTTGTGGTTATGCCCTTCGCCGTGACAAATGCTCCCGCTATGTTTATGGACCTTATGAATAGGGTATTCTCGTCGTTCCTCGACAAATTTGTGATCGTCTTCATGTTGGGACCGGGTGCATGTTGACAAGGATACGGGTTCGTAAATTTTAAAAAATAATTACGTGCAACGGAAGAATTAGCATAAAATAATTTCTCAAATTATTTTAACCACGTATCTAGCATGCAACCTTATGATGTGTGGACATGATCATAAATTAAAACTTTGCGAAAAAGTAAACTAATTTACTTTGTACCTCTCGTAACTCGAAGAAAGGGACGAGATCCAACCGTAGCATCCCTTGGAAGCTTCGCCTCTATTCGCGTCCACGCCGAGTTCTCTTCGGGATGACTTCGCAAAGTCACGAGTTTTGTGCCGACGAGAACTACTAGATTCTCCGAAGACACAACTAGACGATCAAGAGAGAAGAAAGGAAACTAACCACCAAGTTAACGGAATCAAAATTCCGGGAAAGGAAGGAAGGAGTCGCGATCCGCTTCTTCTTCTTCTTCGGCACGAACTTGGTGGAAGAAACTCACGGCCACCCTTGGGATGTGCGCCGGCCCTAGGGGAGGAGAGAGAGTCAGCCCTAGAGAGAGAAGGGCGCTGACCCTAGAGAGAGAGAGAGAGTTAGAGAGAGAGAGAGGGAGAGAGTTAATCTCTTGATTACTCTATTGCTTGAGGAATTAAAGCCTAGCCTTGGTTCCTTTATATAGTAGCATCTCCCTTGCCAAGTCTCCCTCTTAACGGAATTTTCATAAGAAATTTATCCTATAAATTCTCTTATTAATTATTCCGTTTAAACCATGTTTTATTATAACTAACTTTATAATAAAACAAATACATCTCTCCTTTTATTATGGAATAAATTTTACAAGAAATTTATAAACTTTCTTATTATGGAAAAATCAATTCATAATTGATTTTATAAAATTAAAATAAACCATTCCATGGATCATTTTAATTTCCATAAAAAAGAATAAATTTCTATAAATTTATTTATATAAATTTCTTTATACAAAATTTATTTATCCATAATTTATAAAACAAATCGCGCTAGATTTATTTTATTAATTAAACCAAATAAATTGGTTTTCTCCCCTTTTAATGGTCGGCCAAAACAAAGGGGTTTGGCACACTCTTTGGCCGCCCAAACCGAGCCGAACCGATCGCGAATTAAACTCATTTAATTCGCCCAATAAGCCTTCAAAAGACTTAGCCATTTTATGTTTCCGTTGCGCCTCTGATTAACTCAGATTCGACTTATTTCTCTTGATTGGAAAATATAATTTTCAACTCATTTTAAATCCCTCAGATTACTCGTAGTGCGTGTGACTAAATAGGCTTTCGATTTATGTTGGCCGTCTATAATTAACCAATTATAGAATGATCATGAGTGGCACCTAGTAGTACATCATGACCCCCAATTAATCGAAAGATCAACGGTTGACCTCAGAAGTAATTCTGAAACCCTTCAGCAGCTCTAATGAATCGTTCCCCATTCCTTTCACCATCTTATACCCACTTGGTTGAGGACATGGTCTGTTTGTGTCAGTCCCCACTAGACTGACTACGTCACACCTAGCCCAAGTAGTGTCTTTCTCGTCCTTTGGATTTCTAATTACTCTCATGTATTTAAGAGACTCACACTCTAAACATGATATGCTCTGGCCAGAGGCTTTGAGTAACAATCCGACGATAGGCCTGGGTATACATCTCCTCGCAAGGAGTGGTGAATCCTTTGTAGGTTGTTCAAACATCTTCGGACACTTTGGCTTATACCCAATCATCCTGGGTCCACACCTCCTTGGAGATGCTTGCTTAAGATGTTAAAGTATAAGTCTCTATGACCAAGATGACTTGAACACTGCAAGTCAAAGGAACATCGCACTTAAGCTGCAGTAAGAACTTCATTGACATATCTATATAGATTACCATATGAAGTTTTACAGCTAGTCACTCCAATGAACTAGTTCCCTTAACTTAGCATCCATGTTTATCTCCGGACATCCCAATGTCACCAGCCAGTGAGAATCAGCTGCTTAGAGAATAACCCATGCTAGTCTCAACAGAATTGATAGTGTCCGTTTTTATCAATTCATCGACTAGGGATATTTTCAATACTTCACAATTGCACATGTAGAGATAATCACTAGTTGTGATCCCATCACAAATTCTCTTATGCTGTGAATTGTATTGCGGACATTCAGTAGATGAGTTTAAGATCCCAATCAAATACACAAACATGTATACTCAAATAGTGAATTATCATTTATTAAAATAAATATTTACAATCATAAGTTGATTGCCTTAGGACACTTCTCTCATAGCACTAACAAACTCCCACTTGGCCTAATGCCAATTGCTACGGCATCCAATACCACAGGCTCTAACATGACCCTCAAACTTGTTTTGAGGCAAGGCCTTAGTTAAAGGATCCGCTAAATTCCTTTCAGTGGGAATTTTCTCAATTTGTATATCATTCCTACTTATAATCTCTCTGATCAGATGATAGCGGCGAAGCACGTGTTTGGATCGTTGATGAGACCTTGGTTCCTTTGCTTGTGCAATAGCTCCATTGTTGTCGCAGTAAACCGGCACTGCTACATCAATGGTTGGAACCACACCAAGTTTGGAGACGAACTTCTTGATCCAGACTGCTTCCTTTGCTGCTTCCGAAGCTGCGATATATTTCGCTTCCGTGGTAGAATCCGCTACGGTGTCTTGTTTGGAACTCTTCCAACTTATTGCGCCTTCATTCAAAGTAAATACGTATCCAGACTGAGATTTGGAGTCATCCTTATCTGTATGGAATCTGGCATCTGTATACCCACGTATTACCATATGTCTTTCTCCATATATTAGGAACACATCCTTAGTTCTTCTTAAGTACTTAAGGATTGTCTTGACAACCGCCCAATGATCCATTCCCGGATCAGACTGGTATCTGCTTGTGATGCTCAGAGCATACGATACATCGGGCCTAGTACATAACATAGCATACATGATAGATCCTATTGCGGATGCATAAGGAATCTTATTCATACAAATTCTCTCGTCTTCTGTGCGCGGACACATAGACTTTGAAAGGTTGATCCCATGTCTGATGGGAAGGTAACCTTTCTTGGATTCCGACATGCTAAACCTTTTTAGCACTCGGTCTATATATGTAGACTGCGAAAGACCAAGCAACTGTTTTGATCTATCTCTATAGATCCTAATCCCAAGGATATAAGTTGCTTCTCCCAGGTCTTTCATGGAGAAAGTTTTGGACAACCAAATTTTAACTGACTGTAAGACTGATATATCGTTTCCTATAAGTAATATGTCATCGACTTATAACATTAGAAATACGACTGCACTCCCACTAACCTTCTTGTACACACAAGGCTCATCAGGATTTTGTGAGAAATCAAACTCTTTGATTGTCTCATCAAAACGGATGTTCCAGCTCCTGGATGCTTGCTTCAGTCCATATATGGATCGTCGAAGCTTGCATACTTTAGTTTTATCAACCGATGTGAAACCTTCAGGTTGTATCATGTATACATCCTCAAGCAGGTTTCCATTAAGGAAAGCTGTTTTCACATCCATTTGCCATATCTCACAATCATAATGAGCTGCTATGGCCAGGAGCATCCGAATGGATTTAAGCATAGCTACTGGCGAATAGGTTTCATCATAATCAATTCCTTGTTTCTGACGATATCCTTTTGCCACTAATCTAGCCTTAAAGGTAACAATATTACCTTCCATGTCGGTTTTCTTCTTGAAAACCTACTTGCACCCTATGGGCTTAATCCCTTCAGGTGGGTTAACCAAGTCCCATACTTGATTTTCGTACATGGAATCCATTTCCGACTTCATGGCTTCAAGCCATTTGCCCCTTTCTGAACTTTTCAGAACATCTTCATAACTGATAGGTTCGTCATCGCTTATGAGTAACACGTCGTTCGATTCACTTATGAGAAATCCGTATCTCTCTGGAATATTACGTGTCCTATCAGACCTACGAAGAGGTGGTGTTGTTTTAGGTTCAACTGATAGCTCATCATTATGAGTTATTGGTTGTGGGTCTAGACTAGGTGTCTCTGTAATGTCTATTGGAGTTTCTTGAACTTCATCAAGTTCAATGCCACTCCCACTGTTTTCTTGAAAAAGAAATTCTTTTTCTAGAAATACAGCATGCCTTGAAACAAACACCTTTTGTCCAAGGGATGATAGAATTGGTAACCCTTCGTTTCCTTAGGGTATCCAATAAATAGACATTTATCAGACTTAGCATCCAATTTGTCTGATACAGTCCACTTCACATAAGCGGGACAACCCCATATCTTAAGGTGAGTTAAGTGAGGTTTCTTACTATTCCATGTCTCATATGGAGTAGTAGAGACTTCCTTGGTCGGGACTCTGTTTAGCAAGTAAACAGCTGTCTTAAGTGCATAGCCCCAAAAGGATTTTGGAAGAGTTGCATGATTCATCATAGACCAAACCATGTCCATCAAGGTTCGGTTACGCCTCTTAGATACACCATTATGCTGTGGTGTATACGGTAGAGTCCATTGGGACAATATCCCATTGTCCCTAAGATAATCTTGAAACTCTTGACTTAAGTATTCACCACCCCGATCGGATCGAAGTATCTTAATATTTTTTGCCAAGCTGTTTCTCTACTTCATTTCTGAACTCATTGAATTTCTCAAAAGCTTCAGATTTGTGTTTCATCAAGAACACATACCCGAATCGTGAGTGATCATCGATAAAGGTAATGAAGTAGCTATAGCCTCCTTGTGCAAGAGTTGACATTGGTCCACATACATCAGTATGTATTAGACCAAGCAATTCTCCCACTGGATTACCTTTTCCGGAAAAGGGTAATTTGGTCATCTTGCCTTTTAAGCATGATTCGCATGTATCAAATGAACCGGGTTCAAATGATTCCAGAATTCCACATCGGTGTAATTTGGTCATGTGTTTCTTACTTACATGGCCAAGACGACAATGCCACGTATAGGAGTCTATTCGATTATCTATTCGAGCACGTTTGTTGCTAACTTCGATATTGAAAACGTCACCGGATAAATCTAACATGTAGATACCATTGCACAAAGTTCCAGTCCCATAAAGAACGCCATTTAAAGTTATGTAACAACAATTGTTACTAAAAGTTAAATGATAACCCTTTTCATTCAAACATGAAATAGATACAATGTTCTTTATTAACGAAGGAACGAAATAACAATTATCCAATTCTAAGACACGTCCAGTAGGGAGCTTTAGCAAATATGTTCCGATGGCAACAGCAGCAATCTTTGCTCCATTTCCAACTCGCATGTTCGCTTCTCCCTTGACGAGTCTTCTTCTATTCCTTAGCCCCTGTATGTCATTACATATATGTGAGCTACACCCAGTATCAAATACCCAAGTATTTGAGGAAATAGAGTGACATTCAATAACGAGATACCTGAAGAGGATGGGGCATCGGATGTCTTCTTCTTCAAGGACTCAAGATAAACCTTGCAGTTTCTTCGCCAGTGACCCTCCTTGCCGCAGTGATGGCAAGTGCCTTTTGGGGTCTTTTCAGTCTTTTTGGCCTTTTTCTTCTTTCCCTTATTCTATTCTTTGGCCTTCCTCTTAGAACCTTTCTTCGAGGAACCAACTAACAGTATCGTCTTCTGATCCTGCTTTACAGAAGGCTCTACAGTCTTCAGCAGGTTGAGCAACTCAGGAAACTGGTCTGGAGTTGCATCTTCAGGAGGACAGTTGGGAAGTTGTTCTTCAAGGACATAAGCAAGCTTTTCTGCCTTGAGGACTATCCTCAGGTTTCTAAGCCAGTCCATGAAGTTTGGCCCAGTCAGTTTATTGGTGTCCAAAATGGAACGCAAATTCAGAGACGACATGATCGAGTGATTATCCTAGAAATACAAATTGAGCTTATGTGAGAAGAATGATAAAGAATGCATCAACATACATTAATTAAATCCTATTTATTTTTCGAATTGAATAACCCTTTTTATCAATTCGGGAGATCGTAGGAACATCTCCAAATAGGTTGATATCCAACCATAGATAAGAACAACCATGGCTGTGGCCATCAAGTTATTCTTAGCTATGAAGGTAGGTAATTATACCGATTACATATCACATATATGTAACTATCACTTTATGCTATCAACTAATTGAATGTTTGCATAAATCATTGGGTTGTTAACTCATTAACAAGTATGCATCATTATACATAGCACCCAACTGCACCTCTCTTCACATCGACCTTGGCTGTGGCACAACAAATCGATGCTCCAAGCTTAAGGCTGACCCATTAATCAAGAAATAGTTTTAATATGGTTGGAGCTCATTCAACCGTTTAGTCAGGCTTGGATGTGTCCAACAACCAAAACTAAGGATTGACCTCTGACTCCTACTATATTATTCATAAACTAATTTCATGGTTTGAACATGTTGAGGTTCAAGCCGGGCATGGATGTGTCCATTAACCCAAACGAGAAACAAAACTCCGATTCTAACCATATTAATGGAAGGTGTTGGCCTTAATATTTTGTAAGGGGTTTTGGGTCTCATCCTTTCTTTTCTAAGCACATTCATGGCATTATGTCATGACTAACGATTTCCTTAATAAAGTATGTATGTGACTTAATTTATCAAGTCTCATGAATTGAATTAGGAACCGGATTTCCTAATTCTAATTTCATACTTTATTAAAGGAATTGTTTTGGGAAACAATTTCCTAAATTGTCATAATCAATTTCGGAAATAATATGTTTAAGACTTTGATTTCTCTAAATCAAACCTTATTAAATTAAGAGACAATTCCCTTAATTCAACCATATATTATTTTCATGAAAATCTCATTTAAGAAAACTCTATAGGAAATCATTTTCCTAATTAATTTTGGAGACAACAATATGTAAGAGCATCACCTCTTAAATCATATTTTATTTATGGATTTAATTAATTACAACAAATTATTTTCTAAGGGTGGCTCCCCGAGGCTCAGATACCCAAAGAAAAGTAATTTGTCATAAATCCAATTTGGTCCGCTTCGGAAGCGTAACCAAATTAAACATGACAATTTCATTTAAAATTGGGAAATTAAATTACAACAACTAACTTTAAATTGGACGGCTCCCCGAGGCTCAATCCAAAATAAAGAATTTTGTTGATAATTTAAAAACTAATTCAAATTTAATTGTCAATTAATTGTCCATAAATTTGTCTAGACTTTCTTGAAAGAAAGTGCCCAAAATTGCGAGATTTCATAATAGGTTTTCAGAATATTTGTAAGTTTCTGGTATAAAGAAAACTTACATATTTCCAAAATTGGAAAATTTCTAAAATAGAAAATTTCCAAAATTGGAAAGTTTCCAAAGATGGGAAGTTTTCACAATTATTATAAAATTTCAGAAACTAGAAAATTTCAAAAGTTTGCGAAATTTCATGAGGATTTCCAAACTTAGAAATTCCTAAATCTAAAATTTATTATAATTGGAAAGTTTCCATAATTGAAAAATTTTCCAAAATTGAGATTATGACAAAGTATTCCGCAAAACAATTATATGATTATGTCGAACACTAACCGGCTCTGATACCACTGTTGGGACATGGTGCATGTTGACAAGGATACGGGTTCGTAAATTTTAAAAAATAATTACGTGCAGCGGAAGAATTAGCATAAAATAATTTCTCAAATTATTTTAACCACGTATCTAGCATGCAACCTTATGATGTGTGGACATGATCATAAATTAAAACTTTGCGGAAAAGTAAACTAATTTACTTTGTACCTCTCGTAACTCGAAGAAAAGGACGAGATCCAACCGTAGCGTCCCTTGGAAGCTTCGCCTCTATTCGCGTCCACGCCGAGTTCTCTTCGGGATGACTTCGCAAAGCCACGAGTTTTGTGCCGACGAGAACTACTAGATTCTTCGAAGACACAACTAGACGATCAAGAGAGAAGAAAGGAAACTAACCACCAAGTTAACGGAATCAAAATTCCGGGAAAAGAAGGAAGGAGTCGCGATCCGCTTCTTCTTCTTCTTCGGCACAAACTTGGTGGGATAAACTCACGGCCACCCTTGGGATGTGCGCCGGCCCTAGGGGAGGAGAGAGAGCCGACCCTAGAGAGAGAAGGGTTCCGGCCCTAGAGAGAGAGAGAGAGTTAGAGAGAGAGAGGGAGAGAGAGTTAATCTCTTGATTACTCTATTGCTTGAGGAATTAAAGCCTAGCCTTGGTTCCTTTATATAGTAGCATCTCCCCTGTCAAGTCTCCCTCTTAAGGAAATTTTCATAAGAAATTTATCCTATAAATTCTCTTATTAATTATTCCGTTTAAACCAAGTTTTATTATAACTAACTTTATAATAAAATAAATACATCTCTCCTTTTATTATGGAATAAATTTTACAAGAAATTTATAAACTTTCTTATTATGGAAAAATCAATTCATAATTAATTTTATAAAATTAAAATAAACCATTCCATGGATCATTTTAATTTCCATAAAAAAGAATAAATTTCTATAAATTTATTTATATAAATTTCTTTATACAAAATTTATTTATCCATAATTTATAAAATAAATCGCGCTAAATTTATTTTATTAATTAAACCAAATAAATTGGTTTTCTCCCCTTTTAATGGCCGGCCAAAACAAAGGGGTTTGGCACCCTCTTTAGCCGGCCAAACCGAGCCGAACCGATCGCGAATTAAACTCATTTAATTCGCCCAATAAGCCTTCAAAAGACTTAGCCATTTTAAGTTTCCGTTGCGCCTCTGATTAACTCAGATTCGACTTATTTCTCTTGATTGGAAAATCCAATTTTCAACTCGTTTTAAATCCCTTGGATTACTCGTAGTACGTGTGACTAAATAGGCTTTCGATTTATGTTGGCCGTCTATAATTAACCAATTATAGAACGATCATGAGTGGCACCTAGTAGTACATCATGACCCCCAATTAATCGAAAGATCAACGGTTGACCTCAGAAGTAATTCTGAAACCCTACAACAGCTCTAAGGAATCGTGCCCCATTCCCTTCACCATCTTATACCCACTTGGTTCAGGACATGGTCTGTTTGTGTCAGTCCCCACTAGACTGACTACGTCACACCTAGCCCAAGTAGTGTCTTTCTCGTCCTTTGGATTTCTAATTACTCTCATGTATTTAAGAGACTCACACTCTAAACATGATATGCTCTAGCCTGAGGCTTTGAGTAACAATCCGACGATAGGCCTGGGTATACATCTCCTCGCAAGGAGTGGTGAATCCTTTGTAGGCTGTTCAAACATCTTCGGGCACTTTGGCTTATACCCAATCATCCTGGGTCCACACCTCCTTGGAGATGCTTGCTTAAGATGTTAAAGTATAAGTCTCCATGACCAAGATGACTTGAACACTGCAAGTCAAAGGAACATCGCACTTAAGCTGCAGTAAGAACTTCATTGACATATCTATATAGATTACCATATGATGTTTTACAGCTAGTCACTTCATTGACATATCTATGAAAGCAGACCTATCCAGATCTTGGATCGGGACGTCAAGAAGCTTAGGAGTAAGGAAGTACCCTTAGTCAAGGTTCTATGGCAAAGTCAACAGTTCGAAGAAGCTACCTGGAAACACGAGGACGAGATGAGGCACAAGTACCCGGAGCTATTCTAAGTTCGAGGATGAACTTTCACGAGGTATGGGGGATTGTAACGACTCGGAAAATTCTCTTAATATTTCTTCAAAATATTGAGCATGTCTAGATAATTTTCCGAGGGACCTAGAAATATTAACTCGAATTTTAAACCTAGAAATCCATGTTTTCCATTTAAATTGGGAAATAGGCACTAATGGGCCTTAGATGGGCTTTCTAGTACCATGATTATTGGTGAATTTTAGGTAAAAATTTATAGAAATATAAAGGGATTTTAATGGGGAATATTAACATAATTATGGAGGGATTTTTAGGAGATTTTCGAAATAATAGGAAAATAAAATAAAAATAAATGAAAAAAATTAGTGCATGCTCAAAGAATTGAACCTTAGACCTCTAACCCTGCATGCTCTAACCAATTCACCTAGCAAGGGAGTGCTATGAGGAAATGAAGTGGATTATGGTTAAGGCTTAGGGGGAAATGAAGAGACACCATGACTCTTCACTTACCCTCCTTGATGAGTTATAAAGAGAGGCATGGGGGGGGGTTACTTCTCTTCTTCCATCAAGTCACCTTTCTTCCTCCCCCCTTCTCCATTCTAGCCGAACACCCCAAGAGGGATTCTCCCTTGGAAAAATTCACCTAAGGCTTCATCCCTAAGATCCAAGGCTTCTACAAGGATACAAAGGCTAGGGGTGGTCATGAGGCAACAAGATCTCCATCCTTCTCTCAAATCTAAGGTCTATAATCAAGATCAACCAATGAAAGACTCCCTCACCTGTGGTATAATAGTTCCTTTATGATTTTTAGCATGATATAAAGTTGGTTTTGGGATTTATATTGAGGAAACCATGATGTGTGACCCTATGACTTTCAGCCACTAGGGTTTTTGGGTCTAAAATGATGTTAAAAATATTACTCATGCTTTCTAATGTTTTTCCATGATGAGTATAAGTTAAAATGAGATTTTGAGAAATTTTGGGGTACCCTAGGGTCTCCTAGGGTTTCGGCCAACCTCAAGAACCCATGGGTAGGGTTAGATCTAAATCTTCAAGTTTGTGTTTTGTGTATTATCATGCTATAAGAGAGATTGAGGGTGACTTATGTGAAATTTTCACAAGGCTTTATGATCCTATAACTTTCGGCCATGTAGGGGTCTAGGGCAAAAAGTTAGGACTTCCCTCAAGCAAGTGTCCTAATGATCCTATGGTAAGGTATGGTTGGTGTTGAATGTTTGATTGTGGTTTTTATGGAATTTTTCCATGCACTCATGGACTTGAAGGGTTTCGGCCAGCCTTATGAAGAAGGGCTAAAGGTTAGGGTTAGCCCTAATCATGAGCCCTAATGGCTTCCTATGGTCTTGTAGGTAATGGGTGGTTGATTCTTTACCTTATGCTATCTTACATGTTGATTGAATGATGAAACCCTTCCTTAAAGGTTTCGGCCAAACAAAGTGGTTTATGGTTTGAATGGAGTTAGGGTTTGAAGAATGATGGTCTATGCTTTATTATGAAGTATATATATATATATATATATATATATATATATATAAAGGTTCAAGCATGTGGTAGAAATTAAGTTACATATAACCCTAACCTTAAGCACCATGTTTCATGTTTGTATGTTTATGATTGGATGCCATGCTTATTAGGGTTTAATTATGAATGTCTTGTGTTCTATACCATGCACTTGAATGGTAGGTAGTATGTTTATAGAAGTCCTACTTATGTATGCTTGGGATGAATACCATGCTTATGTATGAAATGCAAATGGTTACCTTATGTATCATGATCATGCAAACTCTATGGATTAGGATAATTGCCTATGCAAACCTGTCATGTTCAATGATTATAATGCAATGTTTACCTTATATGCCACGATCATGCAAGCACTAGGAATAAGAATGATGTTTATGTAAGTAGGCCATGTTCTATGAATGAAGATGCATGTTATGTTATAAATGAAGATGCATGTTATGTTTATGAATGAAAGTGCTTGCTATGTTTTATGAATAAAGATGTATGCCATGTTATGAATGACGACACGGTCGATGGTCGATGGTCGACGGTACTACGGTACGACGGTTTTAAGGACCGGTAAATGGGCCGGTAAATGGGCCGATAGACGGGCCGGGTCGTTACGCATGCCATGTCTTATGAATGAAAACGCATGCCATGTTTTAAGAATGAAAATGCATGCCATGTTTATGAATGAAAAATGCATGCCATGTTTATGAATGAAAAATGCATGCCATGTCTTATGAATGAAAATGCATGTCATGTTTTACGAATGAAAATGCATGCCATGCTTTATGAATGAAAATGCATGCCATGCTTTATGAATGAAAACGCATGCCATGGTTTATGAATGAAGATGTATGCCATGTCTTATGAATGATGAAGCATGTAAAGTATTTTACTTTATGTATGGGCTTGTACCGGACCGAAGTATGGGTCCAAGGGATGGGCACCTTAAGAACGCCCCGGTTCTGGACTACCGACTATGCTGTCCATGGTTCTGGCACTACCGAAGCTGTGCAACAGGGATGGGCACCTTAAGAACGCCCCGGTTCTGGGACTACCGACTATGCTGTCCTTACCCTAGTAGGTCGGGGCTCGCTACCTCGTATTTACTAAGGGATGCGCGCTTATGATGTATGTATGTGGTACAAGCCGGGGAACCCCAATGATGTTATGATGATGTTTAAGTATTTAAAAGTATGATTTTAAAAAGTTAAGCATCCTTATGTATATGCATTAGACTCTTGCATTCATTCATGTTATGCATTATACCATGATAGTCATGTCTTATACTTATGTTTCATGTCAAGAAATATGCATGATAGTAAATGATTTATGCCTATGGCTATGTTAAGAAGATGCCCATATGATATGATAGAAAGCATGCCTATGTCTATGCCATACAGGTTAGTTCATGCTTTATGTTATGTTTATGTCATGTATCATGCATGATAAGAATGTTTACTTATGTTTATGTATCATGCCATGTCAAGAAGGCTTAGTTTATGTTTATGTTTATGTCATGTATTAGGCCATGTTAAGTTGAATTTTGTTTATGTCTATGTCATGTATTATGCTATGCTAAGTTGAATTATGTTTATGTCTATGTCATGTATTATGCTATGCTAAGTTGAATTATGTTCATGTTATGTCATGTATCATGCCATGTAAGTTTATTTATATTTATGTTCAAGCATAAAGTTATGTTTATGTTTCATGTGTTTATGACTAAGTGATGAATGGTTTTAGTGAGTAGGAAAGAGTCTTACTAAGCCTGTGTGCTTATAGTCTTATTTCCTTATACCGCAGATCACGCAAGGGGATTGTAAGGAAGCAGCAGGAGGGCAAGAATGCACGTGTGTGGTAGTGACTTGGCCAAGAAAACAATATGCTTACTCGTTTTATGCTAGAACTTTACCTTTACTACTTATGTGCCTGAATGGTGACTTATGCGACTTTATGACATGATGCTAAGTATGACATGATGCTAAGTATGATATGATGCTAAGTATGAAGTTAATATGCCAAGTTCCCATGTCATGATGTTAGGAATGGTAGTAGGGCATGTATGTGTAAGTCTTAAAGTTATTCCGCTGCCTTATGATGTCTACATGCCCTAAGTATGTTAACATAACGCCGCTTTATGGAGAAAAAAAAGCGGGCGTTACACAAGGATTGGGCAAGATGACCTGACCGAAAGTTGGGAAAAGAAGTTATGGTCGAGGACTGGGCAAGAAGTCCTGGTAAAGGGCTGGGCACCGAAGACCTGACCGGAAGTTGGGCAAGAAGACCTGACCGAAAGTTGGGCACGAAGACCTGGTGAGTAAAGCTAGGCAAAAGTCCAACCGGAGGAGCCGGTTGACAAAAGGTAAATTCTCCCGAGAGGAGTAGGTGAGGACACATTCCCCGTGCGAGGGAACAGTAGGCATCGGTTCTTGTGTTTTGGAACAAGACAGATTAGTCTATAAATAATGGCTAACTTATTTTGCTTCTTGTGTTTTGGAACTAACCTTGGTTGCAGGGAAAGAAGGAATGGGTTTCTGTAGCTGAGGCACCTCAATGGAGTGAGGCGCCTCACTGGGGCTAGGCGCCCGTATGGATACGGATACGGGCGCCCCAGTGCAAGGCTAAATCGAAGCCAACGAAGCAAACTGCCACGAAGCCTCTGGACCAAGTCAGCTCAGGCTCCCCCATCAACACAGGCACCCCCATTAGCCCAGGCGCCCCAGTCAAGTGGATAAGCACTGACCGAGCCTGCGGATAGGAGTTCTCGCAGGAGAGGCCATGTATTGTTGGTGCAGGGAGCACCTAAGTCAAACCTGGGTTTTGATAATGGCAAAGGGTTCAGAAGTTAAGGTGGTGTTATGATTTAACAAGCTTACTGAGTGTGCAGGAAAAGTCCTAGGTACATTAGGCAAGAAGTCCTGGCAAAGGGCTGGGCAAAGAAGTTCTGGTCGAGGACTGGGCAAGAAGAGCTGAGCGGAAGTTGGGCAAAGAAGTCCTGGTCGAGGACTGGGCAAGAAGTCCTGGCAACGAGTTGGGCACCGAAGACCTGACCGGAAGTTGGGCACGAAGACCTGACTGGAAGCTGGGCACGAAGACCTGATCGGAAGTTGGGCACGAAGACCTGGTCAGGTGGATTGGCCAAAAGTCCAACCGGAGGAGCCGGTTGGTCAAAGGTAAACTCTCCTGAGAGGAGTAGGTGAGGACGTGTTCCCCGTCGAGGGAACAGTAGGCGTCGGTTCGACCTAGGGTTCCATTTGGGAGACCCGAAGCAGAACCAAGACAGCTGAGGCTGTAAATAATGACTAACATACTTTGCTTTCTTGTTTTGGAACTAACCTTGGTTGTAGGAATCAAAGGAGCGTGTTTCTGCAGCTCGGGTGCCCCAAGGGAGTTGGGCGCCTAACTGGGGCTAGGCGCCCGTATGGATACGGGCACCCCAGTGCAAAGGCAAAAACCAGAACATCGATGCAAGCTGCCACGAAGCCTGTGGACTGAGTCAGCTCAGGCGCCCGTGAGGTCACGGGCGCCCCCATTAGCTCAAGTGCCCAAGTGGAGATGGATAAGCGCTGACAGAGCCTGCAGATAAGAGATCGCGTAGGGAAGGCCACGTGTTATGCGCCCCCATGGGTGCTATAAAAGGGGGTTCACCCCCAAGGCTTCAACATTCATTGCTCTCTATGCTCCAAACACTTTCGTTCAAGCATTGTGCTCCGACAAAGTTCGACTTCGAGATTCCAACGCCGACAATGACCCTCTGCTCCGAAATTCGATTCACCTCGGGCGTCGGTAAAACTTTAAATTAAGAAAGTGTTGCTAATTCAATTTCCAATTCTATATATGTACTATCAATCTGTAAAAGATTTCCCGAATATAGAATTGCCCAAAGTAAACGGTCAAGGACCGTGGGCCTTGGAGTAGGAGCCGACCGCGACTCCGAACCAAGTAAAACCGACTTGAGTTCATGTGTGTTATGTTATTTTTCGCTGCGAATCTTCTCTAGTATTCCGAAAATTTTATAACGATATTCACCCCCCCTTTATTGTTTTCTCAGATCTAACAAGTGGTATCAGAGCGGGTGGCTCAAATCTGGTGCAACCACCAATTTGAGAGTTTTTTCGGATTTTATGAAATTATTTTAATTTTTTGTTTTTCTCGTTAATCGAGGTTGGTGCAACACCACTCGATTGTTTCCATTTCAATTAATTTTCTTCCGCACTACTAATTGAAGACCAAGTCTTGGAACAAGTTTTCTCTGTTTTTGTAAATTTTTAGAAAATATTATGGTCATGCAAGAAGGATTCAGCACTGCCAGACCACCGCTTTTCAGTGGAGAAGATTTCTCCTACTGGAAAAGCAGGATGGAAGTCCACCTGAAAACTCAGGTGGACATGTGGATACTAATCCAATCTGGCATCGAGATCCCCAAGAATGCAAAAGGAGTGGCACAACACTACTCTGAATGGGGCGCCTCGTTGAAGAAAAAGATCGAGGCTGATACAAAGGCAACCCAAACGTTGCAGTGCGGATTAACCAAGGAAGAGCTGAACCGGGTGGGACCTTTCAACAACGCCAAAGAACTATGGAACAAGCTGATTGAGCTGCACGAAGGTACCTCCGATACCAGAATCAGCAAAAGGGATCTGTTGCTGAACAGACTCTACACAATAAAAATGAATGAAGGCGAATCAGCAGCACAGCTCCACGCCAAAATCCAGGAGCTGATGAACGGGCTGCACACAATAGGTCATAAGGTAGAGAACCGTGTTCTAATCAGGTATACCCTAAACGCATTCCCTAGGAACACCTATATTGGTTCCCCAAGGACAAGATTCACATCTTGCCTAATCATTATCGAGGCTTTAGTCCAGGGGGAGCCAATTTAAAAATAATTTTCATAATTAGATAAAAAAAATTTGCTTAATTCTTTAATTTTATTGCATGCTTGCTTGTTTATTTATTTCTGTAATTTATTATGCTTAGACCTAGGACTGGTTAGACTAAGGATAAATGACTTAATTGAAATTTGAACAACATAGTATTGGGTGGAGGTGAGATGATAGTACGCTAGGGAAGCCATTTTGGTGGAACTAGCCGAAGCTACAGATCCAAGACCCAAACTAGTTAGACCAAAATCTTTCAATAAAAGGCTTTGTCAAAGAAAGGTTTGATGATCCAATAAGGCTACAACTAAAGAAGGCCTAGTGCCTCTCCAAGACCTGGAAGTCAATTATTGAAAATCAAATTCATTTTACTATTGTCAGATTTGAATCTAACACAAATTTCAATTAATCTTAGATTCAACCACTTTCCAAAATAAACTTAAAACTTAATTAAATTTTTTTTTTAAATTAATTTAACCTTTTAAAACCAATCATGATTTCAAATTAAAATCTTTATTTCTGTTAAAACCTGTCTCACAAAACCCATAAGGTTAACGTGATTGATAACTATAGACTGGGTGAGATAGATTAGGTTGTGAAAATCAATTTAAGCTATCCTTAATTATAATTGGATCCAAATCAATAAATACTTTATGTGTAGGAACATAAAGATTTGGACCAATGGATGTTGGATAGCGGATGCTCTAGACACATGACTGGAGACAAATTGAAATTCATCAAACTCAAGTTCAAGAACCTAGGCTCAGTAGCATTTGGCAATAATGTTACACTCAAAGTCATTGGGTCAGGTAA
Source organism: Boesenbergia rotunda (assembly GCA_024364735.1). Taxonomy (NCBI): domain Eukaryota; kingdom Viridiplantae; phylum Streptophyta; class Magnoliopsida; order Zingiberales; family Zingiberaceae; genus Boesenbergia; species Boesenbergia rotunda. Next base: position 41,771 of record JAGFNQ010010132.1, read on the forward strand.
TATTGAACTCAAATCCAATTTTGTGATTAAAAAGGTACTGTTGGTTAAGAAATTCAAATTTAATTTACTTAGTATAAGTCAATTATGTGATACTGCTATGTAGTTACATTTACCAACTCTGACTGCCTGATTAGAAACCTTCAAGACTCAGAAGTATTGCTTAAGGGTACTAGGAAAAATAATATTTATACTATCAATCTACCCTTAGTACCTAAATGTCTCTTAACTCAATTAGAAGACTCCAACCTTTGGCATAGGAGATTAGGTTACACTAATGTTAGGCTAATTTCAAAAATCACCCAACTTGGTCTAATTAAAAGAGTACCAAAAAATTAAGAACTATGAAAAGGTTACACTAATGTTAAGAACTATGAAAGAGTAACTCATGTAATCAAGGTAAATAAATCAGGTCTAATCACAAGCAAATTCAATCAGACCTAACTCAAACCACACTTGAGCTCTTGCACCTTGACCTATTTGATTCACATGGAGCCAAGTCACTAAGCGGAAACTGGTACTACTTAGTCGTTATCGATGACTACTCTAGGTTTACCTGGGTTAGGTTCCTAAAAACTAAGGATGAAACCCTAAACCTGTTTATTGACTTATGTAAGATAATTGAAAATCAAAATGATACCAAAATCAAAAGACTTAGGAGTGATCACGGGGGAGAGTTTGAGAATCAAATGTTTGAGGAATTCTATAGAATAAATGGATATATTCATGAATTTTCTTGTCCTAGAACCCCTCAGCAAAATGTAATAGTAGAAAGAAAGAATAGAACCCTACAGGAAGCCGCTAGGACCATGCACAATGAATTCAACCTAGCTAACCAATTTTGGGCAGAAGCAATAAGTACGGCTTGCTATATCGAAAATAGGGTCATAATTAACAAAAGACATAATAAAACTCCCTATGAGCTATATTACCATAGACTGCTAAACCTATATTACCTAAGGGTCTTCGGATGCAAAGTACATATCTTAAACACCAAGGACTACCTAGGTAAATTTCAGTCTAAGTCAACTCCAGGAGTATTCTTAGGATATTCAACAACAAGTAGGGCCTATAGGGTCTACAATAAACAAACTAATAAAATTGAAGAAACAACGAATTTAATCTTTGATGAGGAAACTAATTCAAAATCTGATAATCAAAACCTGAACTCATTAAATATTGATCAAGAGGAAAATGAGCATACATTTGAACCATCAGTTGAACCACAAGTTGAACCTCTAAATGAACTAAATCTTGAACCAACTACTGCATCAACTGAACTAATAATTGAACCAACTCAAATGGTTGAACAAAATACTGAATTAAACCGTCCAGCCAGACCTGAGGCTGAATCATGTTCTAGAAGAACCAAGAAACCCAGACTCAGTTACCCTTCAGATCAAATTGTGGGTGATCCAACCTTAGGAGTCAGAACTAGGTCTTCCTATAGAAATCTTAGTCAGATCGCACTAATTTCGAAAATTGAACGTAAGACTATAGAGGAAGCCTTATCTGATCCTGATTGGATCATAGCTATGCAAGAGGAGTTAGCCCAATTTGAGAGAAACCAAGTCTGGGAACTAGTACCTAAACCTAAGGGCAAATCCATTATAGATACTAAGTGGGTGTTTAGGAATAAACTAAATGACCAAGGGGAAATAGTTAGAAATAAAGCCCGCTTAGTAGCTAAAGGGTTCAGTCAAGTCGAAGGATTAGACTATGATGAAACCTATGCCCCAGTAGCCAGACTTGAGTCTATTAGAATGTTGTTAGCATTTGTAGCCCATAGAGGATTCAAACTCTACCAAATGGACGTTAAGTCAGCCTTTCTAAATGGGTTCATCAAAGAAGAAGTCTATGTAGGACAACCCCCAGGTTTTGAGGACCTAGAAAAACCTCACTACGTTTTCAAACTTAATAATGTACGTTATGGATTAAAACAAGCACCTAGGGCATGGTATGAACGCCTATCAACTTACCTTATTTCTAAGAAATTTAACCAAGGACAAATTGATTCTACCCTTTTTGTTAAAATCTTAGAAAAAGACATTTTCATTGCCCAAATCTATGTTGATGACATAATTTTTGGATCCACCAACTCAAACTTTTTAAAAGAATTTGTAAAAATAATGGAAAATGAATTTGAAATGAGCTTAGTTGGTGAGCTCAATTTCTTCTTAGAACTACAAATTAAGCAAACCAGGGATGGTAACTATGATCACCAGTCAAAATATACTAAGGAGTTAATAAAGAAATTTAAAATGGATAACTCCAAAAGTATAAGTACCCTTATGGCCACAAATATCAAAATTGATAGTGACCCTGAAGGTAAACCTGTATATCTTAAGCTATACCGAAGTATAATTGGAAGTCTACTTTACCTTACAGCTAGCAGACCTGATATCCTATTCTCTGTAGGAATGTGTGCTAGATACAAAACTTGTGCTAAGGAATCACACTTAGCATCCCTAAAAAGAGTACTTAGATACACTAAGGGCACCCTAAATGTAGGGATTTGGTATCCTAGGACATCAACCTTCGACTTGTCAGGATACTCTGATTCTGACTATGCTGGATACAAATTAGATAGAAAAAGCACAAGTGGAAGCTGCCAACTTTTAGGAAATAGTCTGGTCAGCTGGTGTAGTAGAAAGCAACACTGCGTAGCCATATCTACAACCGAAGCAGAATATGTTGCTTTAGGAGAGTGTGCAGCACAACTTTTATGAATGATGCACACCCTTAAGTGTTGGATCGAAGAAAACGATAGAGGGGGGGGGTGAATATCGTTATAAAAATTTCGGACTAAGAAAGAGCAAATACGCAGCGGAAAATAAAGTAACGAAAAGCAAGACAATAGACACGCGTGATTTATTTATTTGGTTCCCGACCCCCCAGGGTCAGTACGTCCAAGGCCTGTGTACTCGGCATGAGTCCACTATTGGTCTCCTTTCTAGAATTTCTGGAGGCAGAGAAAACCTGTCTTACAGTTGATATACAAGCAAAAAGATATGAATGGAAATGCAACTTGAATTAAAACAAACCAAACAGAAACAGACGATTCGACCAATCCGGAACTCCGAAGTGCCGCACACTTCCTCCTGGAGCTTCCTTGGTCGCAGAGCTTCGTCTGATCGCTTTTGCTTCACACGGAATGGCTTAGAATGAATGTAGAAGTTGTGTTTGAAGCTGAGGGGTTGAAGCCCCTTTTATAGGCTTCATATGGGCGCCTGTGTCGATGGGGGCGCCTACACGTGGCCTCTCATGCGCGATCCCTTATCTGTAGGCTCGGTCAGCGCTTATCCATCTCCACTTGGGCGCCTGAGCTGATGGGGGAGCCCGTAAGCTCCCGGGCATCTGAATGGAAGCCTGTTCTGCCTTCCTTCACTGAACAAGCTTTTGCCTCTTTTAGTTGGGTGCCCCTATTGATGGGGGCGCCTGGATGATTGTGGGTGCCCCCATTGATGGGGGCGCCTGGACTCAAGCTTCCAGCTGCGTTGTTTACCTGCATTGTCTTCCATTCTTGGTACCTACAAAAAACACAAAGCAAGTATACACACAATTTTAACCTTAAAGACTTGGTTCTGACCTCGGATTTCCATGAAACCCTAGGTCGAACGGACGCAAGTTCCCACCCCCGAGAACGACATTTCACCTACTCCTTTTTGGAGACGGTTGCCACCCAGTCCTTCGGGTAGACTTTTTCTTAGCCTCCGATACTCTCGGATCTCGAGACGTCCAAACCCTGACCCGTCTCTACTTCTGTCCTTAGTCATCGCTCAGCTAAGTTGCTCAATCCCTCGGACCAAGACTTCGTGCCCAAACCCTAGGTCCAAGACTTCGGTGTCCAACCCTCAGCCAGGTCTTCGTACCTAATTCCTCGAACCAGGTCTTCGGTGCCCAACCCTCGGCCAGGACTTAGTGCCCAATTTCTCGAACCAGGTCTTCGTGCCCAACCCTCGGTCAGATCTTAGGTGCCCAGCCCTCAGCCATGACTTAGTGCCCAATCCATGATCAGGACTTAGTGCCCAATTCTTCGAACCAGGACTTATTGCCAAGGTTAACTAGGACTTTGGTTCACTTTGGTACTCCTCCTTTGCTCACCCTTCCCTTGTTCAATGTATCACTGACTTAAGAATATTGTCAAACATTAAAACACTTAAAGGAGGACATCCCTGATGTAACTTGCACCAACATTAAGGACTTCCAGCTTGATTACACCCAAACCCAAGTCTATATTGATAACATAAGTTCAATCAATCTAACTAAAAACCCAATTCAACACTCAAGAACACAGCATATAGAAGTTAAACATCACTTTGTAAGGGACCATGTAGCCAGGGGTGAAATAGTCCTTAAGCATGTGGACTCAAAGTCAAACATAGTTGATATCTTTACCAAACTCTTACCTGAATCTGAGTTTAGCTAACTCTTACCTGAGTCTGAGTTTAGCTCACTAAGAAGGTAGTTAGGGTTATGCTTAGTAGAATAGGACTGCTCTAAATGTTTTTTTTAAAAAAAATTCTTATCTATTATTTAATATGTTTTGAAAAATTATTTTTGTCTTGAAATTTAAAATAATTTTTGACTTAGTTTTTTTAAAGAAAACTTACCCCCTTCAAAACTAGGGCTTTTTCCCAAATGAGCTTAACTTAGGCCCTAACCCTAGAACTGCATGCACCTATAGATCTAGAAGCCAGCATCTCATAAATACCTTAGGGTACTTTTGATTGACAACCTAGACTGGGTTGAGATGCTTAGGTCTATGCCTTGATTCAAGATGCTTTAAGTTAGTGCATCTGCAGTAATTGGGGCAATAAATACCAATTGAACAGTAATCAGGTTAAGTGTCAAGCTTAGAAAATTTAACTTGATCAGATCACTTAACTTGACTAACCCTAGTGAAAGCTACTGTTTATGACAGTTAGTAAGTAGCTACCTGGGTTAGACAGGACTCGAAAGAGAAGATTTAAATTGGTTTGGTTCAGCTTATGCGTAAAATTTTTAGAATTGGTTCAATACAGAACGTTACTTTTTGTACTCTTTTTTTTGCTATAATAATTTTTTTTTATATATGGCAAAGGGGGAGAGAAAGGAAAGGAGAGAAAAGAAGTTTTTTTAAATTTTAATTTTTTTTCAAAACTTTTATCTCCTTTTTCAAAATGTAAAGTAACGAAAATACTTACACATAAAATTTTTTAAAATCTTTTGGAAAATTTTCTAAGTGTTTAAATTTAAAATTACTTTGGAAAAATTTCTAAGTGTTTAAACATAAAATCTTTTGGAAAATTTTCTAAGTGTGTAAACTTAAAAATCGTTTAGAAAATTTATAAGTGTTTAAAACTTAAAAATCGTTTGGAAAATTTTTTAAGTGTTTAAAACTTAAAAATCTTTTGGAAAATTTTCTAAGAGTTTAAACATAAAATCTTTTGGAAAATTTTCTAAGTGTTTAAACTTAAAAATCTTTTGAAAATTTTCTAAGTGTTTAAAACTTAAAATTGTTTTGGAAAATTTTCTAAGTGTTTAATCTTAAAAATCTTTTGAAAAATTTTCTAAGTGATTAAACTTGAAAATCTTTTGAAAAGTTTTCTAAGTATCTAACTTGAAAAATCTTTTGGAAAATTTTCTAAGTGTTTAAACTTAAAATTCTTTTGGAAAATTTTCCAAGTATCTAACTAGAAAAATCATTTGGAAAATTTTCTAAGTGTTTAAACTTAAAATTCTTTTAAAAAATTTTCTAAGTATCTAACTTGAAAAATCTTTTGGAAAATATTTTTTTAATTTCTCTAAGAATAGTCACGTGTATTCAAAAACCCCCACTTATTTTTGAAAAACTCAGGGGGAGAATTTTTTTCAGGGGGAGGAAACTAAATATCTTTTACATTGCTTGTTTCCTTAACATAACTTTTTGAACCGTGTTGCCATAAATCAAAAAGGGAGAGATTGTTGGTGCAGGAAGCACCTAAGTCAAACCTGGGTTTTGATAATGGCAAAGGGTTCAAAAGTTAAGATGGTGCTATGATCTAACAAGCTTACTGAGTGTGCAGGAAAAGTCCTAGGTACACTAGGCAAGAAGTCCTGGCAAAGGGCTGAGCAAAGAAGTCCTGGTCGAGGACTGGGCAAGAAGTCCTGGTGGAGGACTGGGCAAGAAGTCCTGACCGAAAGTTGGGCAAAGAAGTCCTGGTCGAGGACTGGGCAAGCAGTCCTGGCAATGGGCTGGGCACTGATAACTATCATTTTGTTGATTATTTTAGGCTCTTAAATCCATGTTTGATCCACATTTCACATGCTTAAGTTTGCATTTATATTAGGTTTCATGAATTTCCTCTATTTTGGCTTTGGATATAATTTTTTCTATATTTGAGATATTTTGGCACTAAATTTGAATATCATTTTGTAGGTTTCAAATGATCATGGACCTAGATCAAATTGGGTCAAACTTGAGTCAACATTGGATCTGGATCAAAGGGATCAAGCATCGGATTAATATGACCCATCCATTCAAAGAACGGCTAGATTTGAGTCATCGGTCAACTTCTGATAAATTCGAGTTCAAGATAAAGTCAATCATGACCACATATCAAGATCTGAAAATTTCAATCAAATCAGAAGCAATCTGACCGTTGGATCAAGTTCAAGGGAATCTAAACCATCCAAGCAAGAGAAGGTAAGATCTAAGCCATCCGCCACTGATCTGGTTGATCCGAGCTAAGGAAAGGTAGATCAAGACCATTGATCAGGATCTGTGGAGTTTGGTTCAGATATGAAGAGATCCGACCGTTGGATGGAGCAAAAATAATCTCAATCGTCCATTTCTAAGTATTTAAGCCATTAATTCCCCAGGTCACAGCGTCGTCGTCGCCGAGTCGCAGCCACTGTTCTTCATTTCTTCTTCGTGTTTTCTTCTGTTTCTTCATCGATTCTTTTGTAGTTTTTTTCCATCCGATCGCGCGCGGCCACATCAAGATTTGTTTGTCTTCAAGGTTTCGGTTCATCGAGGTAAGATTTTAGATTCTGTTTGTTAATTAGTCTTCGCAGCTGAAGGAGTTCGGTGAGGGTCTTGCTGGTGCTCGGCCCGCCTTCGAATTTGATCGATCGTTGCTGTCTTCATCGAGCTGATGCCATCAGATCTTTAGAGGGGTTCTCTGAAGGTTCCTAACAACATCTGAGTGAGGTCGGCACTCGGCGCAAGGAGAAGATCGCGGGATTTCAGCTACTGACCGATCAGGTTGATCGGATAGAGATGACCCTGATCAGTCCCGTGACCGATCAGAGGAAGACCTGATCGGTCGGTTGACCGATCATGGAGAGCAGAACCAGCGCAAACTAATCCAGGGACTTGTCTTCGATGGTCTTCGAGTTAGGGGGTCTTAACTAGTCCTTTGGGTGACGACAAAGGGAAATCATGTTGATAAACTTGATTTGATGTCTAATTAGGATAGTTTTTAGTTGTATGTACTTGTTTCTTCACATTGCTTTAGTTGCTTCCATTACACTTCAAGCAAAATTCTTAAGCCATGTTTGTTCTCATTTCTTAATTTGCAATTAATTTTCCTACAATTAGTTTCCTACATTTAATCTTTGAATCTCAATTCCATTTTTTGAGTTTAATTGCTTAGTTCCTTTCAATAGATTAAGTTTAGTTCTTACAATTTCTTAATTCATTACCTTACTTAGTTAAGCTCATCTCGTTCCGAATTGCCATTTCATATTTTCTTATTGCAAAATCCCCCATTTTATTAGAAAACCCAAAATATTTGACGACGCATAACTTGCAAGCTCGAGTTAAACATTCATTCAACTAGTCCTTGGAAAAATACAACCTGAGGCCCCTCTACTACCTTTCTATCTTTGTTAGCCAAAGGGTTTTCAGCTTTATAAATTTCTAAATTTGAGACTCACTCGTGACACATTGCTTTTGGGCATAGTAATTGGGTCCACCAAATTTTTGGCGCCGTTGCCGGGAAATAACTAGTTGAGTTTGTTTAATTTGAGCTTGTGTTTAATATTTATATTCTTTGATTCTAATTTCGATTGCTATATCATTGTGTATACTGTTGCTGCCATTTTTTTTGTTTGTTTTGTGACAGGGCTGCAAGTTCAAAAATGTTTTCAAGGGAACAAATAGAAATCAAAAGTTCATTGTTGGAGTTAAAATGCTTGGTGAAGCTAATGGAATGCCAACAAAGAACAAATACTTATTCATCTACCTACCAGCAAAATACTCCACAACAACCTCTGCAACAAGGACAACTGCCATTTCAGAGTTTTCAGCAGCCGTGTCAACAGTTTCAGCAGAAAAACCAATATTTTTAGCTGTGCCACTCAAATTTTCAGCAACCAAATTGTCAATTTCAGCAAGGGCAGCCATAATTTCAGCCTTTTCAAGAATGTCAGCAGCCCTATTCAGATTTTCAGCAGTACCAACCTTTAAATCAGCCACCACAGCAATTTCAACCACAATTCCAGAATTTTCAGGAAGGTTGCAATCCAAATCTTCAGTAAAATTTTCAACCATTTCAGCAGCCACAACAGCAGTTTCAGCAGAATTTCCAAGATTTCCAACAACCATTTCATTATGATCAGCAAGGATGGCAACCTTCACAGCAAGTTTATCAGCCACCATTCCAGAATTTTCAGCAAGATTTTCCATCTTCATAGCCCCAAAATTTTCAGCCTTTCAACCAACACTTTCAGCAAGCAGATCAGCAATTTCAGAATGACAATTTTCAGCAACCTCCACCAAGTTGTCAAACTGATTTTCAACAACTTCAGCAGCCCAATTATTCATTTGATCAGCCCCAACTATTTGATTTTCAGAATTCACATCCTATTTATAATTTTGAGCAACCTAATGCTACATTTCAAGTTCAACAGGAGTTCCACACCAATCAAGGAGACTTTGAGGATTCTAGTCAGATTGAGGCTCAACGACAAAGGCTAGAAGGGATGTTACAACAACTCATACAACAGAAAAGTTCACAATATCAAGAGTATAATTCTACTCTTAAAGACTTTGAAGGGCGCTTTAAGCAAATAGTTAGTGATATGAATCAAATGCATGCACAAGAATCAATCCAATCACCTATTCAAGCTACTCTTGATTTTAAGGGGTATGATTGTGCACCAACTTTGAGGAATGAAGAGGTTGTTTCAAGTTTAAACATTCCAAATGTTGAATTTCAAATGCTGAATTTCCTGAAAAATTTCCAGCATTCCATTTCCCCACTCAAAACAGCCCCGAAGTTGAGTTTACATCCGTTAGTAGTGACCCTAGTGCAAGGCTAAGACCTTCTTCAATTGATCTTTCAATTTTGGTGGAAGAGGAAGAAGAATTCACCAGAATCAGGGCACCTACAACAGTGATTCCTCCTGAAATTCCCATTCAGAGTTCATTTCCAAATTTTTCAGCTCAAGAGGAGGAACCAAAAGTCTCATTACCCTTCTTTCAGCACCCCAGAGAGGATCCTTATAGCATTAGCATGGACATTTCAGATGAGATTGTTGAGGCAGAGTTAATGGCTGATGAAGCTTCACTTGATATAGTGGGAGGAAATTTTATCACAGATGAGGTTGAAGATGCAATTGAGACTGAGGCATTGGAGGAGATGGATGGAAAAGCTTGTAACAGCCTTGAATATGATTCTGAAGCTCCACAGGACCCTTCTAGACTTTTATTTGTGATGATATAGTTTTTGTTGGTCCTAACTTTTCTAATATGGTTGTTGTAGATAGGGTTGATGAAGCATGCATTGGAGATGATTCTACAGGTGTAGGGGATTGCACTGAGCCCCAGGGACCACCAACAGTGATGGATACATTAGACGATTTAGAGGACAAGCCAGAAAGTGTAGGGACTTACATGGTGGAAGCAAGAACCCTAGAATCACCTGAGTTAATTGAATGTCCACCAGAACCTGAGTTTGAAGAGGAGTCAGTACTTGACCAGGAGGAAGCAATAGTCACATCTACTCTTATAGAACCTCCAGGTATTCTTCAGCATGATCAGGTAAGTATTTCTCCTCATTGCTTAGAAAAATCCATAGAGGTACCCGGTGTTGATATTGTTGGTTGTGAAGAAATTGTTGATACATCTAATTTAGAAACTGTTTGTGAAAATTCCATCAAGGTACCTGAAGTTGATCTTGTTCATTGTGATGAATTTATTGACACATTTTCTGTGGAAATTGTTTGTGAAAAACCTGTAGAGGCACTTAAAATTGATTTTGTTGAATGTGGTGAATTACTTGATACATCTTTTATAGATATGGATTGCGAAAAGTTTTTAGAGGTGCCTAAAATTGATTTTATTGGTTGTAATGCATTACTTGATACATCCTTTGTGGAAAATAATTTTGGAAATTTCATAGAAGTACCCGAGGTTGACTTCATTGGTTGCGATACATTTCTTGATACATCCTATGCAGATATTGACGGTGAAAAACTGATAGAGGTACCCAAAATGGATTTCATTGGTTGTGATGAGTTTCTTGATGCATCTTTTGTAGAAAATAATTGTGATAAATTCATTGAGTTACCAAAAATTGATTTTATAGGATGTGACGCATATCTTGATTCATTTTATGTAGAGGTTATTCATATTTCATTCCTTTCTTACCCTGCATGCGTGCGGGAGGTATTTTCTTTATATGGTTTCGCAGGATCTCGTAGGCTTCTAGAATGGGTACTGAAACTTAATAGCCTACAACCTCCCGGAAGGACTTCTAAGGAGCATGCAGTGGGAGGGGTCGAGTTCACTTTGACTTTTAATTATCTACCCCAAGAATGGATTCTGAAGCTAAATCATCTCCGACCACCGGAGGATGCTTGTGCAGAATTAATAAGGGAGAAATCTGTGCACTATGAGGTTGATCACATGAGGATAGTTCTGTTAGGATCGATATCGTACGCTAGAGGGGGGGTGAATAGCATTTCTTGAATCTTTTTGTACCTACGTTGTTAGTTGCGCAGCGGAAATAAATAATAACAAATACAAACAACGCTAACAAACCAGGTTTTACTTGGTATCCACCTCGGTCGGGTGACTAATCTAAGTATCCGTTGGTGGATCACTCCCCGGATAACCTCCGGCTAGCCTTCGTCGCTCCTTGTGGGTGGAGAAACCTCGCCACAATCCAAAAGCACACTCAAGGGACAAAGAAGACTATTAACAAGCCTTAACCAAGCTTGTTTCGTCAAGAAACTCAGCCACCACGAAGTCCTCTTTAAATAGAACTCGGGGTTGATTTCTACCTAGGTGCCAGCCAAATTCGACCGTTGACACTCCCAACATTCGAATTTGCCAGCTCACCAGCCACCTATCAGTTGACTGGCCCATGGGCAGTCGACTGGTCCCTAGCTGAATCCCTTCCCGAGTACATTTAGACAACACTCGACCCTCACGACTCGACTGACTCCTCCTCCGCAGCCTCGACTGTTGCTTTCGCGCCCTCTTCATCTTAGCTCCCGTCCCTCGGATGTACGCAAGCCTCCAGCTTGCCTCCATGCCATCCTTCACGCATGCATCGAAGTCCGCGCCCATCAGCTCATCGTCCCTGCTCACTAAGGTCCCTCAGGTGCGCACACAAATCTCCAGCTTGTCTCCATGCCACCCTTCACCGTACCGAGACCGTCCAGTCAAGTCCATATGTGTAACCTGTACAACCTGCACACTCAACAAACACATATGGGAATACAAGGGAAAACCTAACTTAAACCCTTTGCCCAAACATCAAAACCTATGGTCACTCCAGACCATCTTAGGGCTGATTGCTCCAACAATCTCCCCCTTTTTGATGTTTAGCAATACGTTTAAGTTAGGGAAAGCAAGATAGTAGTTAATAGCAAAAACCATGCTAAATAAATGCATATGCAATACAAAATGGATCCTATCCCAGGGCATCCCATACCTAACCCTCTAAGTTAGGATTTTTTACACCTAGCCCTCTAAGCTAGGACTTTTCACACCTAACTTTCCAAGTTAGGATTTTCCCACCCCTAACTCTCCAAGTTAGGATTTTTCACCAAAACGGGCTTTTTAAAGCTTTTCGAAAGCTCTCCCTGCATTGGACTTACAAAGGCTTTTTAAGAACCTCTCCAAGGTTCCCCTTACGCCAAAAATGGAGTAACCATGCTCCCCCTTAATCTCAACTCCCCCTAAAACTAGGGTTTCTAGCAAAGGTATCCAAAAATGGAGCAACCATGCTCCCCCTTAATCTCAACTCCCCCTAAAACTAGGGTTTCTAGCAAAGGTATGTTTGGTTTCCCACTTAAACCCAACATCTCTCCCCCTTTGCCATACATCAAAAGACACCAATAATATCCCAATTATCGGTTCTTTTAATCCCCAATGATCATAAACAATGTGTACTAGCCCCCCATACATTTGTTTTGCATTATTTGGACACCAAACTAGTTGCTGATACCCACACCAGCCCTGACCAGTCGACTGCCCACAGGGCAGTCGACTGATACTCTGATTTCTGTCTTTTCTGGCCAAATTCAGAAATGCGCCAGAAATTCCACAAGTCTCCAAAAATTCCCAAATTTTGTGGAGAACTTTGTGGTACCCATACCTACTTGGGGAAAATACATTTCACCATGTATCTATCCCCATTCCCAAGTTTGGTACAAAATCCAAAAGTTTTCTTATGAAAATTAAGGCAAATAGGAGACAACCTCCCCCTTAACCAATGTCTTCTCCCAATTTTCATTTTCAAAGGGTTAAGTTCTACCCAACATAACACCCCTAACACCAAGTTAGGTTCTACCCAACCTAACAACCAAGTTCTTCTCCCTTGGACACCATTAAAGGCATGTTTCCCAAGCACCCTTATCCCTAGTGTCAATAAGAGCTCAACAACACTCTAAAGGTTTGCAAGCACACTTGCTAGGATATGTCCTATCCTAGAAAAATATGATATCATGAAAATATCAAGTGTGCTCGACTTTTGGTACAATCTAATTTCCTTAAAGATTTGGCATTTTGTATTAATTTTGAAATTCATGTATAATTCCATGTGTTTGCCAAGGTTTATCATTATAAAATGACACATGGAATTGTCCTCAATTTTTCCCTTTGACTTCTACATCTTAGATACCTAGGGAGACTTATCAAACTTCTTGATTTTCAAGATATCCACTACATTCTTATCAAATTAAGGGATAACACTTTATTCAAGGAATGTGAAATCATAACCAAGAATTTTAATCCTAAACCACATCCCATTACCAAATTTTCAATTTCTGATTAGCCAACATTCACATTTTCTATTTCAGCCTACGGACCAGTCAACTGCCCCTGGGGCAGTCGACTCCCAAAACTCACAGAGTGTTTCTGGGCTCGAGACCAGTCGACTGCCCATGGGGCAGTCGACTAATACCTGAAATTTTAGGTTTTCAACCGACTTTCAGAAATGCCCTAAAAATTCTACAAATCTCCAAAAAGTATGAAATTTTGTGGGAAGATTTGTGAAGCCAATATGTAACGACCCAGAAAATTCTCCTAATATGTCTTTAAAATATTGAGCATGTTTAGATAATTTTCTAAGGAACCTAGAAATATTAACACGAATTTTAACCTAGAAATCCATGCTTTTTCCATTTAAATTGGGGAAATAGGCACTAATGGGCCTTATAGGGGCTTTCTAGTACCATGATTATTGGTGAATTTTAGGTAAAAATTTATAGAAATATAAAGGGATTTTAATAAGAAATATTAACATAATTATGGGGGAATTTTTAAGGGATTTTCGAAATATTTGAAAAATAAAATAAAAATAAAATGGAAAAATTAGGGCATGCACCAAGGATTGAACCTTGGACCTCTTGTACAACCATGCATGCTCTAACCAATTCACCTAGCAAGGGAGTGCTATGAGGAAATGAAGTGGATTATGGTTAAGGCTTAAGGAAAAATGAAGAGACACCATGACTCTTCACTTACCCTCCTTGATGAGTTATAAAGAGAGGCATGGGGGGTTACTTCTCTTCTTCCATCAAGTCACCTTTCTTCCTCCCTCCTTCCTCATTCTAGCCGAAACCCAAGGAGAGGGTTCTCCCTTGGAAAAAGTTCACTTAAGCTTCATCTCCAAGATCCAAGGCTTTTACAAGGATACAAAGGCTAGGGGTGGTCAAGAAGCAACAAGATCTTCATCCTTCTTTCAAATCTAAGGTCTATAATCAAGATCAACCAAAGTAAGACTCCCTCACCTGTGGTATAATAGTTCCTTGTGATTTTTAGCATGATATAAAGTTGGTTTTGAGTTTGATGTTGAGAAAACTATGTTTTGGACCCTATCATATTCGGCCACCATGGGTTTTTGGTCCATAATGATGTTAAAAATCTAAATCATATTCTCTAATGTGTTATCATGATGAATATGGAATAAATATAATTTTTGGGGAATTTTTGGAGTACCCTAAAGACCCCTTAGGGTTTGGGACTCTCACTATGATTCTTTGGTTAGGAAAGGGCTTAACCTTTCAAGTATGTACATTTGGTATCCCCATGATTCAAGAGGAGGTTTAAAGTGAATTGTGTGAATTTTCACAAGGTCTTGTGACCCTTGTAAGTTTCGGCCAAGAGGGTTCTAGGGCAAGAAGTTAGGGCTTACCTCAAGCAAGGGGTCCAATGGCTCCTATGGTAGGGTATGGTTGGTGTTTAATGTTGATTGGGGACTTTATGGAATTTTTCCATGAACCCATGGCCTTGTAGGGTTTCGGCCAGCCCTAAGAAGGATGGATAAAGGTTAGGGATAACCCTAATCATGAGCCCTAATGGATTCCCATGGTCTTATAGGTAATGTATGGTTGTTTCTTTACCTTATGCTATCTTACATGTTAATTGAATGATGGAACCTTTCCTTATGGGTTTCGGCCAAGCAAGGTAAATAGGATTTGGGGGGAGTTAGGGTTTGAAGAATGAAGGTTTATGCTTATTTATGAAGTATATATAAAGGTTCAAGCATATGGTAGAAATTAAGTTACCTATACCCCTAACCCTAAGTACCATGTTTTATGTTTTATGTTTATGACTGGATGCCATGCTTAATAGGGTTTATTTATGAATGTCTTGTGTTCTAAGCCATGTCACTGAATGGTAGGTAATATGTTTATGGAAGTCCTACTTATGTATGCTTGGGATGAATACCATGCTTATGTATGAAATGCCATGTTTACCTTATATATCATGATCATGCAAACTCTATGGATTAGGATGATTGCCTATGCAAACATGTCATGTTCAATGAATATAATGCAATGCTTACCTTATATGCCATGATCATGCAAGCACTAGAAATAAGAATGATGTTTTGTAAGTAGGTCATGTTCTATGAAGGAAGATGCATGTTATGTTTATAAAGGAAGATGCATGTTATGTTTATGAATGGAAGTACATGCTATGTTTTATGAATAAAGATGCATGCCATGTTTATGAATAATGGCACAGTTGATGGTCGATGGTACGACGGTACGACGGTCATGAGGACCGGTAAATGGGCCGGTAGACGGGCCGGGTCGTTACATATGTTATGTTTATGAATGAAGATGCATGCCATGTTTTATGAATAAAGATGCATGCCATGATGTATGAATGATGAAGCATATGAAGTATTTTACTTTATGAATGGGCTTGTACCGGACCGAAGTATGGGTCCAAGGGATGGGCACCTTAAGAACGCCCCGATTCTGGACTACCGACTATGCTGTCCACGGTTCTGGCACTACCGAAGCTGTGCAACAGGGATGGGCACCTTAAGAACGCCCCGGTTCTGGGACTACCAACTATGCTGTCCTTACCCTAGTAGGTCGGGGCTCGCTACCTCGTATTTACATAGGGATGCGTGCTTATGATGTATGTATGTGGTACAAGCCGGGGACCCCCAATGATGTTATGATTATGTTTAAGTATTTAAAAGTATGATTTTAAAAGTTAAGCATCCTTATGTATATGCATTTGACTCATGCATTCATTCATGATATGCACTTATGCTTATGTTATGTTAAGAACCATGCTATGCTTATGTTATGTTAAGAACCATGCTATGCTTATGTTATGTTATGTAGTATGCCATGCTAAGAATGTTTATTATGTTATGTTCACTATGTTTATGTCCATGCCAAGTATTATGCCATGCTATGAATGTTTACGATGTTTATGTCTATGCCAAGTATGATGTCATGCCATGAATGTTTATTATGTTTATGTTTATGCCATGCTACGAATGTTGATTATGTTTATGTTCATGCCATGTCAAATGTATGCTAAGTGATCATAAAGGCTTATGTTCTCAGTAAAGCACTAAGTAGGTTAATGTTTCATGTGCTCATGATTAAGTGATGAATGGTTTTAGTGAGTAGGAAAGAGTCTTACTAGCCTGTGTGCTTATAGTCTTATTTCCTTATACCGCAGATCACACAAGGGGACAGTAAGGAAGCAGCAGGAGGGCAATAAAGCATGTGTGTGATAGTGACTTGGCCAAGGAACAATATGGTTGCTCGTCTTATAATAGAACTTTACCTTTACTATTTATGTGCTTGAATGGTGACTTATGTGACTCTATGACATGGTGCTAAGTATGACATGATGCTAAGTATGACATGATATGATGCTAAGTATGAAGTTAATATGTCAAGTTCCCATGTCATGATGTTAGGAATGGTAGTAGGTGCATGTAGGTGTAAGTTTAATGTTTTCCGCTGCATTATGATGTCCACCTGCCCTACTCATGTTAACGTAACGCCGCTTTATGGAAAAAAAGCGGGCGTTACACAATATCTACTTGGAAAAAATACGTTTCCAAATAAATGTACTCCGGATCCCAAGATTGGCACGTAATCCTATTCTTTCTAAAGTGTATCATTAAAACCTTAACTCAAAGTTCTAATTTGGACCTCACCTTGATGCTTCTTCCCATACTCAATCATAATCCATTAGTAGTATCAAATTACAAGGTATTTTCAAATTAAAACCAATTTCTTTCAATTATAATACCATTTTTACTCATTTTCTCCCTAAATCTCTTTTTAGTGTGCCAAAACCTAGGATTAAGACTTACCCAAGTTTCCCAATCCTATTTGGCATATTTCATCTAATTCCTAGGGACAAAAACTGTTAAGATCCACTTACCATAGTTCCCAAAGGCTTCTAGAGCTCCCCATTGAGCTCTGAGCCTTAGCCACCTCCCTAGGTGACTCAACCATCACTAGGCCACATCGGTGTTCCACCGGTGACTCTTGGCCTACAAACTCGACCCTCTTAACCTTAGACACCTTGTGTTTGGTTAAGTCATTTCTTTTTCCTTTAAATGGCACCCCTTTTCCATTTTTGGACTCCCCCTTCTTGCCATAATCATATGCTACCCCAGCATATTTCTTTCCCTTGGCATGGGAGTTCTTAGACCGGTATCCCAACCCCGATCTATCATTGGTGCGGTTTAAACCACCCAACACCATATCTAAACCCTTAGATCCAATCGTGAATCTTTCTAGGGTTTTCTCTAACCTATCAAGTTTTTCCCTTAAAGCTTGATTTTCCCTTTCTAAGTTCCTAAACCTAGAATCCATATGTCCACTTTGGACATTCCTAGACATACCCTCCTTTCTGGGCACATTCCTTCCCTTCTTGGGCTTAGTACCTTGTTCCTTGGTACAAAGGTCCTAGGTCTATCATTATGCATGTTTTTCTTAGGGTTGTGTTCTACTTTGTTAACCCTAGTCCTATCATTGTATCTAAATCCAAAATTATGTACCATTAAACATTTCTCATGAGTTCTAGCATGCATGAATAGATTCTTAACATTATTTTTAATATGCAAGGAGGAATTTGAAATTGAATTGCATTTTACCCTAGGGTTAGGAATTACCTCCCTTACCCTTGTAGTCCCTCCTCGTTGTGGTCTTTGCTTCCTCCTTTCTTCTTTTTCCCATCTCCTCAAGTGTCCCATTTTCTTGAGCTCTTCCTTCTTTGGACACTTGGTGTGGTAGTGCCCCAGTTCACCACACGTGAAGCATCGAATTCTCCTCTTCTTCTCTGGGAATTCTCCATTCCTACACTTCATGTTAGAATTAAAGGAATTTGAAATGAGTGTATATTTTACCTCCTTTTTACCTTTCGAGCACTTGTCCTTGTAATGCCCCTTTTCGTTGCAACCAAAGCATGTGATGTGCTCTTTCTTCTTTGCTCTAGGAGAGGTGGAGGCTAGATTGATAGTACAGATATAGAATTGGAAATTGAATTAGCAACACTTTCGTAATTTAAAGTTTTACCGACACCCGAGGTAGATAAAATTTCGGAGCAGAGGGTCATCGTCGGCGCTGGAATCTCGAAGTCGAACTTTGTCGGAGTGCAGTGCTTGAACGAAAGTGTCTGGAGCTTAGAGAGCAATGAATGTTGAAGCCTTGGGGGTGAACCCCCTTTTATAGCACCCATGGGGGTGCCTGTGTCGATGGGGGCGCCTAACACGTGGCCTTCCTTGCGCGATCTCTTATCCGCAGGCTCGGTCATCACTTATCCATCTCCACTTGGGCGCTTGAGTTGATGGGGGCGCCCGTGACCTCACGGGCGCCTGAGTTGACTCAATCCACATGCTTCGTGGCAACTTGCTTCGATGTTCTAGTTTTTGCCCTTGCACTGGGGCGTTCGTATCCATACGGGTGCCTAGCCTCAGTTAGGCACCCAACTCCATTGGGGTGCCCGAGCTACAGAAACACACTCCTTTGTTTCTGCAACCAAGGCTAGTTCCAAAACAAGAAAGCAAAGTATGTTAGTCATTATTTACAGCCTCAGTTGTCTTGGTTCTGACTTGGGGTCTCCCAAATGGAACCCTAGGTCGAACCGACGCCTACTGTTCCCTCGATGAGGAACGCGTCCTCACCTACTCCTCTCAGGAGAGTTTATCTTTTGCCAACCGGCTGTAACGCCCCAAAAATTCCCATTTTTAGTTCTTAAAGTCCTTAGAATTATTTAAAAATGGTTTAGAAATATTCTAGATATTTTTAGGAATTTTTAGAATATTTTTATGGAATTTTCCGAGTCCGTTTAGTATTTTAAAAAAAAACGTTTAAGGGCAACAGGGGGTTCGAACCCGCGACCACCACGAAACCAGGCGCGCACACGACCAGCTAGGCTGGTTCGTTTTGTTGATAGCGAATAAGCGAACCAATAGATAAGTTGTGGTTAGGTCAATCCGCCCCATAAGTATAAATAGATAAGTTAAGACAGGAAATTAGATTTTTGGTTTTCTCTCTTCCTCACCCTAGCCGCGCGAGACAGCCTCCCTTCTCCTCTCTTGGGCGACGCCAACCAACACCAAGGCCAAGGGGGCCGGCCAAGGTTCTCCTCCGAGAGATATTCCTATATTCGGGATCCCCGCGACGAGAGGAACGCGTAGGCACGAAGAATTCTCCGAGATCTCAAGTTTCTCCCGAACCTCCGACGCCGTTCTTGGTTGTAAGTCCAAGATATCAAGGTAAGTACTGCTCACCTGCAGTAAGAGGCGGTTTTTCCGCAAGAATTTCCTTTAAAAGTTTTTAAAAGAGATATTTCCTTTTTGTTTGAGTTTTTGCATGTGATCTTAGTTCATTATATGCTTATATATGTTTGATTAAGTACCCTATGTGAGTTTAGGGTCCAAGAAAAGCTATGAGAAAAGAAAAGAGAAGATAAAGATAAGAAAAGAAAAGGGCCAAGGCCTTAAGAAATCCCCAAAAGTCAAGACTTAGGGATTTTAGCACGCAAGGTGCTCGAGAAAATGCCAAGGCATTTACAGATAAGAAAGAAAAGAAAAAAAAGTTATTTTATTTTCTAAGGCCAGTACCCGGCATCCAAGGGCGTCGTTAAAGAAATCCAGGTGTCCAATTCCAAGGTCTTGGCCCTGGTAGACCAAGGTCTGCTCTATTAGGATTGGTGGCTCGCTACCCCAACCTTTTAGGGAACGCGCATCAGATGGTACTTACATCTTCAGTGGATCCAAGTGATTATTATTTTCAAGTATATGCTTTAGCAAAGTTTCTAAAGTTTAAAGAGTTTTCAAAAAGTTAAAGAATAGCTAAAGTTTCAAGTTGAGCCAAGAAAAGTAAATTGAGATTTATTAATGCTTGAGTATGCATGTTTTGAGTTATACATGTTCTTAGTTTTCTTTCAAGCATATAAGTATCTCATATGATTTTCATATTGTTCAAGAAGCATGTTTGCACATTTCGAGATTTTGTGAGCTAGATAGTACTTACTAAGCTTTTTGCTTACTAGTTGCATTTCCTCTTACTGCAGATAAAGGTAAAGGCAAGCAATTCTGAAGGAAGGCGACGAGGCGGTGCTGAGTAAAGTGTGTGTGGTGGCTGATTTTGGAGAGATCCTTGAGACGAGACAATTTAGTTATTTGAATTACAATGTTTTAGTTTATTCAAATTTCAAGTTCTTGTTTTATGGAGTTTAGCGAACATTTAAGCTTTGGATAGTTTTACATGCTCAATTTCTTAGAGTAAAGATTCCATGTCATTTCATTTAGCATACATATCCTTATGATTGCATTGGATGAGTAGAAGTGTGAGTAGTTTGAAATATTGATACTTTGTTAGAGAAATAGATGCATGTGCCAAGATAGTATTAATTTCCCTTTGAATCATGTTTTTATTGCTTAAGTATGTTTAGAAAAGTTGCTTTCTCATTTGATTATGCCTTAGGGATGTTTCAGAATTTTGTGTGATGAGTATCAATGGTTAGAAGTTAAGTTTGGTACAAACTCTAGCTTAAAGTCTATGTAGATTTTTCATAACTTGCTAAATTCCGCAAAAGTCCTAAATTCAAGTTTATGGATTCGTTTTGATTGGCTAAATTGTTCAGAAAACTGGTATAGAGTATAGAAATGGTGTTGTGTCTTGTTATGGCTTGAATCTATAAGTTTGATGGCTTTTGGAAACTAAGTTTCGAATCT
The DNA here is from genome assembly GCA_024364735.1 of Boesenbergia rotunda. Lineage (NCBI taxonomy): Eukaryota > Viridiplantae > Streptophyta > Magnoliopsida > Zingiberales > Zingiberaceae > Boesenbergia > Boesenbergia rotunda. Next base: position 62,704 of record JAGFNQ010010132.1, read on the forward strand.
GAATTTTCAGATTTCAGGCGTACCAGTCGACTGGTACAGTACCAGTCGACTGATATCCGCAAGCTGAGTTGAGCGAGGCAAGTTTCAATAAGTATGTTCTTAGGAGTTTTTGAGAAAGAAAGTGTGACATGGTATCATGCATGACTATTTAAGTTAGAATATCATTCTCAGATAGATTAAAAAGAAAAAAAAAAGATTTCCGCATTTTTAGTCGTGCATTAGAGTCAAGAAGTAGAAGAAGTAGCGGGCCGTCTAAGGCGCAGAGAAGGCGGGTCGCTACACCGGCTCCTCAGGTTGGACTTTTGCCCAATCCACCTGACCAGGTCTTCATGCCCAACTTCCGGTCAGGTCTTCGTGCCCAACTTCTGGTCAGGTCTTCGGTGCCTGGTGGAACCAATTACTATGCCCAAAAGCAATGTCTCATGAGTGAGTCTCAAATTTAGAAATTTATAAAGCTGAAAACCCTTTGGCTAACAAAGATAGAAAGGTAGTAGAGGGGCCTCAGGTCGTATTTTTCCAAGGACTAGTTGAATGAATGTTTAACTCGAGCTTGCTAGTTATGCGTCATCAAATGTTTTGGGTTTTCTAATAAAATGGGGGATTTTGCAATAAGAAAATATGAAATGGCAATTCGGAACGAGATGAGCTTAACTAAGCAAGGTAATGAATTAAGAAATTGTAAGAACTAAACTTAATCTATTGAAAGGAACTAAGCAATTAAACTCAAACAATGGAATTGAGATTCAAAGATTAAATGCAGGAAACTAATTGCAGGAAAATTAATTGCAGATTAAGAAATGAGAACAAACATGGCTTAAGAATTTAGCTTGAAGTGTAATGGAAGCAACTAAAGCAATGTGAAGAAACAAGTACTTAAAACTAAAAACTATCCTAATTAGAGATCAAATCAAGTTTATCAACAAGATTTCCCTTTGTTGTCACCCAAAGGACTAGTTAAGAACCCCCCTAACTCGAAGACCATCGAAGACAAGTCCCTGGATTGGTTTACGCTGGTTCTACTCTCCCTGATCGGTCAACCAACCGATCAGGTCTTCCTCTAATCGGTCACAGGACCGATCAGGGTCATCTCTGTCCGATCAACCCGATCGGTCAGTAGCCGAGATCCCGTGATCTTCTCCTTGCGCCGAGTGCCGACCTCGCTCAGATGCTGTCAGGAACCTTCAGAGAACCCCTCTAAAGATCTAATGGCATTAGCTCGATGAAGACAGCAACGATCGATCGGATTCGAAGGTGGGCCAAGCACCGGCGAGACCCTCACCGAACTCCTTCAGCTGCGAAGACTGATTAGCAAACAGAATCTGAAATCTTACCTCGATGAACCGAAACCTTGAAGACAAACAAATCTTGATGTGGCTGTGCGCGATCGGATGGAAAAAAAACTACAAAAGAATCGATGAAGAAATGGAAGAAAACACGAAGAAGAAATGAAGAATAATGGCTGCGACTTGGCGACGACAACGCTATGACCTGGGGAATTAATGGCTTAAATACATAGAAATGGATGGCTGAGATTGTTTTTCCTCCATCCAACGGTTGGATCTCTTCAAATCTGAACCAAACTCCACAGATCCTGATCAATGGTTCTGATCTATCTTTCCTTAGCTCAGATCAACCAGATCAGTGGCGGATGGCTCAGATCTTACCTTCTCTTGCTTGGATGGTTTAGATTCCCTTGAACTTGATCCAACGGTCAGATTGCTTTTGATTTGACTGAAATTTTCAGATCTTGATATGTGGTCATGATTGACTTTATCTTGAACTCGGATTTATCAGAAGTTGACCGATGGCTCAGATCTAGCCGTTCTTCGAATGGATGACTCATATTAATCCGATGTTTGATCCCTTTGATTCGGATCCAATGCTGAATAAAGTTTGAACCAATTTGATCTAGGTCCATGATCATTTGAAACCTACAAAATGATATTCAAATTTAGTGCCAAAATATCTCAAATATAGAAAAAATTATATCCAAAGCCAAAATAGAGGAAATTCATGAAACCTAATATAAATGCAAACTTAAGCATGTGAAATGTGGATCAAACATGGATTTAAGAGCCTAAAATAATCAACAAAACTCCCCCACACTTACTCTTGGGCGTCTCGCACAAGCCAACTAGTTAACCTAAGATGTATCCCCCTAGATTAGTCTCAATCATAGTTAGAAGCAATTAAAAGGAAATTACCTAGGATTGTCAATTCTCAAAAATCTAAGCTCAATGGACTAGAAACTTGTCCTTAAATCAACAACTTAGCATACTTCATCCTTCATGACTCATTGAGATGAATTTCACAAAAACCTTGCAAAGGGAAGTTCTAAAGTAGCTCTCTTCCTAAGTTCTACATTTTTGATGAAAGTGGAGCTCACTCAAATACAACATGGTTCTTGTACTACCATAAGTTTTCTTATTATCTACTCTCCACCATTATTCATGAATTTGGATCCACACCTACAAAAGCTTATTCAAACATGTTAAAGAGGATATATGAAATGATAGAAATGAAATAGGAAGTTGATGAACTTTGATACTTATGACTTATGATAAAGAAAGTAAAGAGATATGACATGGTGATAAAAATATGGAAAAGAAATATGGCATGATAAGAAAATATATAAAAGTAAAGAAAATGGCATGATAAAGACAATATGGTAAAAGTTGACAAAGTGGGGGACTTGGATACTCAAAAATGTATCCCAATGCACTTTGACCCCTTTGATGGTGTCTTCTAGTGAAATCAGAGCTGTGGTGGAGTAGGGAGCAAACCATGACTCTTGGATGGCTGAATTTGGTGTGCCAGCATTTGCTGTATGGTCACTGGACCGATTAGCCAATGACTGATCGGACTGGTGACCAGTCTGTGACACCCCTGAATGGTCTAGAGACTGGTCAGGTGATGATCAGTAGCTGGTTTGCAAAATCTGTAGCTGACTTCTGCCTGAAATTTCAAAATTCCAATCAATAACTCACTCTGGAATACAACTTCCATCTTGTTTACATCTTCAAATACAGAATCCAACCCATCACTTACTTCTACTTAATGATTTTTCTCACCTTTTCTCTTCTTCTTTTCTTTTGTTTTCTTTCCTGATTTTTTTTCCTATAGCTGCTTTGTTTTCGCAGCCAATGCTTAAATTTTCCTATGGGTTGTTCATGTCATGGTGACCCATTAGGGTTTCTGCCAAGGTCCCAAGGTAGGGCTAGGGCTTAAGGTTAACTCCAAACAAGGGTGCAAATGTTTTCCTATGGAAGTATGTATAAGGTGTAGGATGTAAATTTGTAATTTTATGAATTTATTCATGTGATGGTGACCCATTAGGGTTTCGGCCAAGGTCCCAAGGTAGGGCTAGGGCTTAGGTTAACTCCAATTATGGGGGTTTGATGGCTCCCTAAGGCCTTGTATGTGATGTATGGATGTTCTTTTACTCATGGAACCCTCCCTATTGAGTGAGTGATGGAGCCTCATGCTAGGGAACCATTCGGCCAACTCCCAAGGTTTAGGGTTTGGGTTAAGTTAAGACCCCAAGGATGCAGGTCTATGGGGTACTATGATGTATGTAGAGATTTAAGTATGTTGGAAGAATAGTTATGCCAATTGAAACCCTAGCTTATGTATCATGAATTATATGTTAGGTCACTTGTGAAGATGATTCCTAAATATTTAGACATGTGCCATGATTTATGAATGATATGTATGTATGCCATGTCTTATGAATGATATGTGGGTATGCCATGCTTTAGGGATGATACGTATGTATGCCATGCTTTATGAATAATTTACATGTATGCCATGCTTTAGGAATGATACGTATGTATGCCATGCTTTATGAATAATTTACATGTATGCCATGCTTTATGAATGATATGTACGGATGCCATGATTTTATTTTCGATCATGCTAATTTATAATGCCATGATTTTATTTATGTTCATGCTAATTTATGATGCCATGATTTATTTATATTTATGCTAAGTTAGGATGCCATGATTTTATTTACGTTCATGCTAATTTATGATGCCATGATTTTAATTATGTTCATGCCAAATTATATTGCTATGATTTTATTTATGTACATGCCAGATTATAATGCCATGATTTTATTTATGTTCATGCTAATTTATGATGCCATGATTTAATTTATATTCATGCCAAATTATAATGCCATGATTTTATTCATGTTCATGTTAGACTATGATGCCATGATGATATCTATGTTCATGCTGATGCCATGATGATATCTATGTTCATGTTTATACGACGTATGGATTTTGTGAGTAGGAAAAGAGTCTTACTAAGCCTCCGTGCTTATAGTTTTATTTTCTTATACCGCAGATTAAGCAAGAGATTTCAAAGGAAGCAGCAGGAGAGGCAAGACCATGTGTGTGTGGTAGTGACATGGCCAAGAGTCCCTCTCATTTCACTGATTGCATGTTTTGTTATCTTACAATACTTATGTTGGTTATGCTTTACTTATGATAGCTAGGCCTATGAAACAACCTACTACTTATGATGTTATGGATAAACTACTTGCTACCTGAAAGGCTTATGAATGAATTATGGAAAGTAAATAATCATGATGCTATATATGCTGGTAATAGGTTACCTGAAATGCTCATGAAAGCTTATGAATGTGTTACGAAAAGTGATATCATGATGCTAGATATGTGTATATGATTTTAGCACTAATTGCATGGTTAAAAGCATGTGAAAAAGAATTTATGATTCCGCTGCATTAAGATGTTTTATATGCACATGTATGTTTAGCGTAACGCCGTTTTATGAAAAAAAAAAGACGGGCGTTACAGGTTGGTATCAGAGCAGTTACCATCTCACTACACACACATCAAGCCTCCTTCCTGCCGCTTCCAAGTAAGTACTTCTATGCATATTTTATGATAGTAAGCACTTTTAGGATGTTTTATGGTTTAAGGCTATGTAAGTATGAACGATGTTTATGATGAAAACGATGTTTATGATGAAAAGTACCTTAAGATATGTAACTATGAACGATATTTTATCTTCTTTTATGAATCAAATATTCAGAATAATATAGGGGTAGGAAAAAAAACTGATATTGGCCATACTTGTCTTTGGTGAAGAAAAACATGGCTAGAAGACAGAGTAACCGACTTAACGAGACCACTCCAACACCTGACCTGATGCAATTAGTAACTCAGCTCCAACGTCAAGTTACCGAGCAGCAGCAAACCATTAACACCTTAATGAACCAGCAGGAAAATTCTACTACTCCACCGGTGAACCAGACTGCTATACCTGTGGCGCCTACGGTTACGCACACTCCTCCGCCGAGCTCGACCACTGTGGCACGACAGGAGGCTTATTTGATCCAATGGTTAAGACTGAAATCGGAAAATTTCTCGGGTACTGGCGAACCATGGGACGCCCAGGCATGGTTCAAGACGGTGGAAAGTACACTGGAACTGCTGGACTGGCTTGAACATGAGAAGGTCAAGTGTGCATCATTCTGCCTTTCTGGGGATGCCAGAATGTGGTGGGAGAGGGTCAGGACCAAGAGACAGGTAAACCAGATGGCGTGGGCAGATTTCGAATCAGAATTCTTTGAAGAATTCTTCAATATGCGGGTTACAACCAAACACTACGACGAGTTTATGGAATTCCGGCAGGGCAACGTCTTGGTCAATGAAGCCGTGAAGAAATTTAATCGACTGGCTCGTCTGTGCCCTGAGCTGGTCCGCACGGAGAAAGAGAGGGTCCGACTTATGCTGAAGATGTTACGGCCCGAAATAGCTCTGAACGTGGCTGGTGGAGTTAACAGGCCCCAGACCACCGAGGAACTGTTTAGTAGTGCTCTACTCACTGAGCACTATCTGAATAGTATCAATCAGCAAAGGAAGGCGATGAATGAAAGTAAGAATCAAGTTCATTCCAGGATGCTCGATTCTTTCTCTCATTACCCTTAACGTTCCTTCCGTTAATGATTGCTTAGGAGGTCAAAAGTCCCAGAGCACCCAAGCTAATTGGAAGGGAGATCAAAGTGGTAAACGAAAGCCATGGAACAACTCTCAAGGGGGCCCAGCAAATAAACAGCCCAAGCCCTCCCCATGCGCAACATGCGGGAAAAACCACTCCGGGGAATGTCGCAAGGGTACGAACCGGTTTTACATTTGTGGTGTGGAAGGGCATATGGTGGCTTACTGCCCTACCAAGAACCAGGCCTCTCCCTAACCACTAGCTCAGTACCAAGGGGCACCAGCGAAATTACACTATATGCCAGCCGAGCTGGAGGGTACCCCGATGTTGGAGGCCCCTCCAACAGAGACAAATGTCAGGGTTTTCTCGGTTACCAAGGAGGACGCTGCGGAAGCTTCTACGGTTGTCACAGGTCAGATACTTATTTTCAGTCAGTGTGCTACTGCATTATTTGATACTGGGGCAACGCACTCGTTCATTTCGGTGCCATATACCAAGAAGATAGATAGGCTTCCGCAAGTGTTAAACTGCAGGTTCTTAACAACTCTACCTTCGGGAGAAATAATGACATCCACTCATGTGCTGCATGCGGTGCCGGTCGGAATTGCAGGAAGGGAACTTTACTGCAATCTGATAGTACTCGACATGCAAGATTATGACATTATAATGGGAATGGATTTCCTGAGTAAATATGGTGCTTCTATTGAGTGTCGTAAGCGAAAGGTGGTCTTTCGACCTGAGGCAGGTTCTATGTTCGAATTCATCGGAGAGCCAAGGAAAAGAACCGGGAAATATTTATCAACTCTCCAAGCTCAGAAGATGTTAGACAAAGGACGTACTGGATTTCTAGCATATGTGGTTGATGCCAGTTTGGTGAAGAACCAGAAGCTGGAAGACGTCCGGGTGGTATGCGATTACCCAGAGATTTTCCCAGATGAATTACCAGGATTAGCTCCTGATAGAGAGGTGGAATTTGAGATCGAATTTGTTCCTGGTACCAACCCGATCTCCAAGGCACCTTACCGTATAGCGCCGGTTGAATTAAAGGAGCATCAGGAACAGTTACAGGAGTTGCTGGATAAAGGATTTATTCGCCCTAGTCATTCCCCGTGGGGAGCTCCAGTACTGTTTGTGAAGAAGAAAGACGGATCTATGCGAATGTGCATAGATTACCGAGCGCTGAACAACGTAACGATCAAGAACAGGTATCCCCTTTCGAGGATAGATGAACTGTTTGATCAATTAAAGGGAGCCACTGTTTTCTCAAAAATTGATTTGAGGTCTGGTTATCATCAAGTTAGAGTAAAACAGGAGGATATTTCAAAGACGGCTTTCCGAACAAGGTATGGGCATTTTGAGTTTGTGGTTATGCCCTTCGGCGTGACGAATGCTCCTGCTATGTTTATGGACCTTATGAATCGGGTATTCTCGTCGTTTCTCGACAAATTTGTGATCGTCTTCATCGACGATATCCTTATTTATTCGAGGACCCAGGAAGAGCACGCTGAGCAACTAAAGATAGTATTGGAGATTCTTCGGGAAAAGCAACTGTACGCAAAATTTTCCAAATGTGAGTTCTGGCTCGATCAAGTGGGCTTTTTGGGCCATATTATTTCCAAAGACGGGATTATGGTGGATCCAATAAAGATCGAAGCTGTGAATAACTGGAGCCGGCCGAAGAACGCCAGCGAAATCAGAAGTTTTCTTGGGCTGGCAGGCTATTATAGAAAATTTATGGAGGACTTCTCGAGGATTGCAGCCCCTTTAACGGCTCTCACCCGGAAGGATAGGAAGTATGAATGGACGGAAAACTGTGAAAGGAGTTTCTTGGAACTAAAAAGGAGACTTACCAGCGCTCCAATCCTTGCCCTTCCAGAATGCAATCAGAGCTTTGACATGTATAGCGATGCCTCCAAACTAGGACTTGGAGCTGTACTTATGCAGAATGGAAAGGTTATTACCTAAGCCTCTAGACAACTCAAGGAGTACGAACAGAATTACCCCACTCATGATCTGGAACTGGCCGCGGTGGTATTCGCTCTTAAGATATGGAGGCATTATCTGTACGGAGCGCAGTGTCGAATTTATACAGACCACCAGAGTCTGCGATATTTCTTCACTCAGAAGGACCTGAATATGAGACAACGCCGATGGCTTGAGTTGTTGAAGGACTATGACTGCGAGATCTTCTACCATCCAGGGAAGGCAAACAAAGTGGCTGATGCACTCAGCCGGAAGTCAAGTGCCACCTTGATGTCTATATCTAGATTACCCCGACCACTCAAAAGAGAAATGGTTAATTTTGGGGTCGAGGTCATCTCCGGACGACTTTCCACCATGACAATATCACCCACGCTATTTGGGGATATATTGGAAAAACAGAATAGTGATCTGAGTCTTCAAAAAATAAAACAGGAGGTCCTAGAAGGAAAAGGCGATGGTTTTCATATCGCAAAAGGGGGGAACTATACCTTAGGGATCGTCTATGTATTCCTAATGATCCGGAGCTTCGAAGGAAAATACTAGCAGAAGCTCACGGAACCCCTTATTCAATGCATCCAGGATCCACCAAAATGTATCAAGATTTGAAAGAGAAGTTCTGGTGGTCCGGTATGAAGAGAGATGTGGCTCAGCATGTCAGTACTTGCATGACTTGCCAGCAAGTGAAAGCAGAACACCAGCGACCCGGAGGAGTTCTGCAGCCACTTCCAATTCCGGAATGGAAATGGGAAGATATCTCAATGGATTTCATTTCAGGACTTCCCTGGACTACAAATGGATATGATGCGATATGGGTAATTGTGGACAGGTTGACTAAGTCTGCTCACTTCTTAGCAATCAAGATGACTTATTCGATTGAGCAACTGGCTCAATTATATGTTAAGGAGATAATCAGACTTCATGGAGTTCCCAAGACCATCATCTCAGATAGGGATGGTCGTTTTATTTCGCACTTCTGGGAGTGTGTTCAGAAGTCTCTCGGTACTAAATTGCGATTTAGCACCGCCTTTCACCCTCAGACTGATGGGCAAACTGAACGGGTGAATCAAGTACTAGAAGACATGTTGCGAGCTTGTGCCTTGGATTTCAAAGGAAGCTGGTGTCGATATCTATGCTTAGCGGAATTCGCATACAACAATAGCTACCAAGCTACTATTAGAATGGCACCTTATGAAGCGTTGTATGGGAGGAGATGTAGGTCTCCGATCTGTTGGTATGAGGGTGGTGAAAAGAAGGAAATGGGGCTCACAACGGATGTCATCGACAGCACCACCCGAGCTATACAGAATATTCGTCAACGGATAGAAGCTGCTCAGAGCCGGCAGAAGAGTTATGCCGATGTCCGGCGTAGACCACTGGAATTTAATATGGGAGATGTGGTGTTCCTCAAAGTGGCTCCTATGAAAGGGGTGACAAGATTTGGGAAGAAAGGAAAATAATGCTCTTCAAAATAATGCTTGCATCCTCCCCCACACTTAATCCTTTGTCCGTCTCGGGCAAAGTAACATCAAGATACATTAAGGTAACCAAGTCCAATGCAAAATATTATGATGAACATGGAGAATAGGGAAAGGAAATATAGAATAAGAGTGTATCAACAAGGCAATTACAAAAAGGATATGAGATAGAAGACAAAATGATTCACCTCTATAAATGTGGTCCAATCATAGAATTATAGCTTTAAAAGAACCTAAGTAAGTTATAGAGTGCAATCACATGTGTGTATCACAAAATTAGGCTAAATCCTCACTAGGTAGCAATAATTCATCTCAAGTCATCAATCTAGAATCCATCACCAAGTAGTACTCAAACATCCAAGAATTTCATCCATAAGCTCAAATCCTAAGTTCTAACAACCAAATTTAATTTGCTTTCAAAGGACTCTAAAATGATATAAGAAAATCTAGATCAATACATTTATTCCTAGTCACACAAGAAACAAAGTGCCAAGAAGACTAACATGGTATCTACAATGACTCTTATGCGTTCTAGACTATCTAAGCATTTATTAGAAAGAACTCATTTGAAAAAAAAAAGATTACTACTTGAATACATGAAAGTGATATTTACAATGAAATAGGAGGGTAAGAAGAAAATAACTCCCCTTCAAGTAGGGTAGAGAGCACGTAGCATCCATCTTGGGAGAACTTGTTGGAGCAATCGGCACTAAGATGGTCTGGAGTGACCATAGGTTTTGATGTTTGGGCAAAGGATTTAAGTTAGGTTTTCCCTTGTATTCTCATATGTGTATGTTGAGTGTGCAGGTTGTACAGGTTACACATATGGACTTGACTGGACGGCCTCGGTACGGTGAAGGGTGGCATGGAGACAAGCTGGAGGCTTGTGTGCACACCTGAGGGACCTTAGTGAGTAGGGACGATGAGCTGATGGGCGCGGACTTCGAGGCTGTAACGACCCAGAAAATTCTCTTAATATTTTTTTTAAAATATTGAGCATGTCTAGATAATTTTCCGAGGGACCTAGAAATATTAATACGGATTTTAGCTTAGAAATCCATGTTTTCTCATTTAAATTGGGAAAAATAAGCACTAATGGGCTTTATATGGGCTTTCTAGTACCTTAATTATTGGTGAATTTTAAGTAAAAATTTATATAAATATAAAGAGATTTTAATGAGAAATATTAACATAATTATAGGGGATTTTTAAGGGATTTTCGAAATAATAGAAAATAAAATAAAAATAAAATACAAAAATTAGTGCATGCACCAAGGATTGAACCTTGAACCTCTTGTTCAACCATGCATGCTCTAACCAATTCACCTAGCAAGGGAGTGCTATGAGAAAATGAAGTGGATTATGGTTAAGGCTTAGGAAAAATGAAGAGTCATCAACCATGACTCTTCACTTGCCCTCCTTAATGTGTTATAAAGAGGGGGGTTTGGGAGTTTCTTTCTTCCTTCCATCAATTCCACCTCTCTTCTTCCTCCTCCCTCAAGCTGGCCGAAACTTCAAGGAAGGTTTTCCTTGAGAAAACTTCACAAGAGGGCTTAATCTTCAAGTGTTAAGGGTCATCTACAAGGTTACAAGGGCTAAGGGTGATCAAGGGACAACCAAAGTCTTCATCATCTTCCCTTTTAAAGGTCTAAAAACCAAGATAACCCAAGGTAAGACACCCTCACCTGTGGTATAATGGTTTTTGAGTTATTTTCATGATACAAGAAATTGTTTGAACCATATATGAAGAAATACCAAAGTTAGGGCTACCAAGGGTTTCGGCCACCATGGGTTCTATGATTTGGTTTGGATCCAACTCCTTAATATTGTTCCTTATGTTTTATTATGTGGTAAGAGATGTTAATAAGGGTTATGTGAAAGTTTGTACATGATTTAAGGCCCTAGAAACTTTCGGCCAAGATGGGATTTAGGGATAGGGCTCAAGGTTAACTCCAAGCAAGGGTCCAAATGTTTTCCTATGGAAGTATATGTAAATTATAGGATGTAAATTTGTAACTTTATGAATTTGTTCATGTCATGGTGACCCATTAGGGTTTCGGCCAAGGTCCCAAGGTAGGGCTAGGGCTTAAGGTTAACTCCAAACAAGGGTGCAAATGTTTTCCTATGGAAGTATGTATAAGGTGTAGGATGTAAATTTGTAATTTTATGAATTTATTCATATGATGGTGACCCATTAGGGTTTTGGCCAAGGTCCCAAGGTAGGGCTAGGGCTTAGGTTAACTCCAATTATGGGGGTTTGATGGCTCCCTAAGGCCTTGTATGTGATGTATGGATGTTCTTTTACTCATGGAACCCTCCCTATTGAGTGAGTGATAGAGCCTCATGCTAGGGAACCATTCGGCCAACTCCCAAGGTTTAGGGTTTGGGTTAAGTTAAGACCCCAAGGATGCAGGTCTATGGGGTACTATGATGTATGTAGAGATTTAAGTATGTTGGAAGAATAGTTATGCCAATTGAAACCCTAGCTTATGTATCATGAATTATATGTTAGGTCACTTGTGAAGATGATTCCTAAATATTTAGACATGTGCCATGATTTATGAATGATATGTATGTATGCCATGTCTTATGAATGATATGTGGGTATGCCATGCTTTAGGGATGATACGTATGTATGCCATGCTTTATGAATAATTTACCTGTATGTCATGCTTTAGGAATGATACGTATGTATGCCATGCTTTATGAATAATTTATATGTATGTCATGCTTTATGAATGATATGTACGGATGCCATGATTTTATTTACGTTCATGCTAATTTATAATGCCATGATTTTATTTATGTTCATGCTAATTTATGATGCCATGATTTATTTATGTTTATGCTAAGTTAGGATGCCATGATTTTATTTACGTTCATGCTAATTTATGATGCCATGATTTTAATTATGTTCATGCCAAATTATATTGCTATGATTTTATTTATGTACATGCCAGATTATAATGCCATGATTTTATTTATGTTCATGCTAATTTATGATGCCATGATTTAATTTATATTCATGCCAAATTATAATGCCATGATTTTATTCATGTTCATGTTAGACTATGATGCCATGATGATATCTATGTTCATGCTGATGCCATGATGATATCTATGTTCATGTTTATACGATGTATGAATTTTGTGAGTAGGAAAAGGGTCTTACTAAGCCTCCGTGCTTATAGTTTTATTTTCTTATATCGCAGATTAAGCAAGAGATTTCAAAGGAAGCAGCAGGAGAGGCAAGACCATGTGTGTGTGGTAGTGACATGGCCAAGAGTCCCTCTCATTTCACTGATTGCATGTTTTGTTATCTTACAATACTTATGTTGGTTATGCTTTACTTATGATAGCTATGCCTATGAAACAACCTACTACTTATGAAGTTATGGATAAACTACTTGCTACCTGAAAGGCTTATGAATGAATTATGGAAAGTAAATAATCATGATGCTATGCATGCTGGTAATAGGTTACCTGAAATGCTCATGAAAGCTTATGAATGTGTTACGAAAAGTGATATCATGATGCTAGATATGTGTATATGATTTAAGCACTAATTGCATGGTTAAAAGCATGTGAAAAAGAATTTATGATTTCACTGCATTATGATGTTTTATATGCACATGTATATTTAGCGTAACGCCGTTTTATGAAAAAAAAAACGGGCGTTACAGAGGCATGCGTAAAGGATGGCATGGAGGCAAGCTGGAGGCTTGCGTGCATCCGACGGACGGGTGCTGAAGATGAAGAGGGCACGAAAGCAACAGTCGAGGCTGCGGAGGAGGAGTCAGTCGAGTCGTGAGGGTCGAGTGCTGTGTGAATGTATTCGGGAAGAGATTCAGCTAGGGACCAGTCGACTGCCCTTGGTGCAGTCGACTGATAGGTGGCTGGTGAGCTGGCAAATTCGAACGTTGGGAGTGTCAACAGTCGAATTTGGCTGGCACCAGTCGACTGCCCTGGGGGCAGTCGACTGGTAGCAAGAAATTAACCCCGAGTTCTATTTAAAGTGGACTTCGTGGTGGCTGAGTTTCTTGACGAAACAAGCTTGGTTAAGGCTTGTTAGTAGTCTTCTTTGTTCCTTGAGTGTGCTTTTGGATTGTGGCAAGGTTTCTCCACCCACAAGGAGCGACGAAGGCTAGCCGGAGGTTATTCGGGGAGTGATCCACCGATGGATTCTTGGATTAGTCACCCGACCGGGGTGGATACCATATAAAACCTGGTTTGTTAGTGTTGTTTGTATTTGCTATTGTTTATTTCCGCTGCGCAACTAACAACGTAGGTACAAAAAGATTCAAGAAACGCTATTCACCCCCCCCTCTAGCGTACGACATCGATCCTAACAATTGATATCAGAGTGAGGACCGCTCTTGATCGGACTAACCGCCGAGGGAGCACTTGCTAGAGGAGAAGGGTCATAGAAGACAAGTTTGGTGACGATATCAACTCACCACCATCATACGAGCATGAAAATTTTGACTATTGGAGAGATAGAATGAAGATGTGGCTCGGGATGGATTGGGAGTGCAGAATGACCATTGAAGACCCATTCGAAATCTCCAAGGACAAGCATGGCAAAAGGCTTCACCCGAGATATTGGACTAGTGAACAACAAGAACAAGCTAGGGCTAACGAAAAGGTAATCAACATTTTGATTAATATGTTGCCTAAACATGTGTTGAGTTATGTAGGAGAATATACAAGTGCTTGTGAGTTATGGAGCAAACTAGGAGAACTTCACAAGAACCCCTCGCAAGCTCAATTAGTGGAAATATCTAAAGAAGTAAGCTCGAGGGTCCAAGAAGATGAAAAAGAAAGTGAATTGTCAAAAGAAGTGGAGGAAGTGAGTGGAGGAGCATCCATTCCATCCGAAGAAGAAGAAGAAATGTCAACTTCAAAAATTGAGGGGGAGGTCCAAGATGGAACGCAAATTCAGAGAAGACATGATCGAGTGATTAACCTAGAAATACAAATTGAGATTATGTGAGAAGATTTATTAAAGAATGTATCAACATACATAAATTAAATCCTATTTATTTTACGAATTGATTCACCCTTATTATCAATTCGGGAGATCGTAGGAACATCTCCAAATAGGTTGATATCCAACCATAGATAAGAACAACCATGGCTGTGGCCATCAAGTTCTTCTTAGCTATGAAGGTAGGTAATTATACCGATTACACATCACATATATGTAACTATCACATTATGCTATCAACTAATTGAATGTTTGCATAAAACATTGGGTTGTTAACTCATTAACAAGTATGTATCATTATACATAACACCCAACTGCACCTCTCTTTACATCGACCTTGGCTGTGGCACAACAAATCGATGCTCCAAGCTTAAGGCTGACCCATTAATCAAGAAATAGTTTTAATATGGTTGGAGCTCATTCAACCGCTTAGTCAGGCTTGGATGTGTCCAACAACCAAAACTAATGATTGACCTCTGACTCGAACTATATTATTTATAAACTAATTCCATGGTTTGAACATGTTGAGGTTCAAGTCGGGCATGGATGTGTCCATCAACCCAAGCGAGAAACAAAACTCCGATTCTAACCATATTAATGGAAGGTGTTGGCCTTAATATTTTGTAAGGGGTTTTGGGTCTCATTCTTTTTAAGCACATTCATGACATAAAATTATGTCATGACTAACGATTTCCTTAATAAAGTATGTATGTGACTTAATTTATCAAGTCTCATAAATTAAATTAGGAACCGGATTTCCTAATTATAATTTCATACTTTATTAAAGGAATTGTTTTGGGAAACAATTTCCTAAATTGTCATAATTAATTTCGGAAATAATATGTTCAAGACTTTGATTTCTCTAAATCAAATCTTGTTAAATTAAGAGACAAATCCCTTAATTCAACCACATATTATTTTCATGAAAATCTCATTTAAGAAACTCTATAGGAAACCATTTTCCTAATTAATTTTGGAGACAACAATATGTAAGAGCATCACCTCTTCAAACATATTTTATTCATGGATTTAATTAATTACAACAAATTGTTTTCTAAGGGTGGCTCCCCGAGGCTCAGATACCCAAAGAAAAGTAATGTGTTGTAAATCCAATTGGACGGCTCCCCGAGGCTCAATCCAATCAAACATGACAATTTCAATTAAAATTAGGAAATTAAATTACAACAACTAACTTTAAATTGGACAGCTCCCCGAGGCTCAATCCAAAATAAAGAATTTTGTTGTCAATTTAAAAACCAATTCAAATTTAATTGTCAATTAACTGTCCATGAATTTGTCTAGACTTTCTTAAAAGAAAGTGCCCAAAATTGCGAGATTTCGAAAATTGATTTTCAGAATAATTGTAAGTTTCTGGTACAAAGGAAACTTACATATTTCCAAAATTGGAAAATTTCTAAAATAAAAAATTTCCAAAATTGGAATGTTTCCAAAGATGGGAAGATTTCGAAAATATTATAAAATTTCAGAAAATAGAAAATTTCAAACGTTTGCGAAATTTCATGAGGATTTCCAAACTTTGAAATTCCTAAATCTAAAATTTATTATAATTCGAAAGTTTCCACAATTGGAAAATTTTTTCTGAAATTAAGATCATGACAAAGTTTTTCACAAAACAATTATATGATTAAGTCGAACACTAACCGTCTCTGATACCACTGTTGGGACCGGGTGCATGTCGACAAGGATACGAGTTCGTAAAATTTTAAATTTTTACGTGCAGCGGAAGAGTTTGCATAAAATAATTTCCTAAATTATTTTAACTTCGTATCTAGCATGCAACCTTATAGTGTATCGACATAATCATAAAATAAAAGTTTGCGGAAAAGTAAACTAATTTACTTTTATACCTCGCGTAACTTGAAGAAAGGGACGAGATCCAACCGTAGCGTCCCTTGGAAGCTTCGCCTCTATTCGCGTCCACGCCGAGTTCTCTTCGGGATGACTTCGCAAAGTCACGAGTTTTGTGCCGACGAGAACTACTAGATTCTCGGAAGGCACAACTAGAAGAATAAGAGAAAATAATGAAAAACTAACCATCGAAGTAACGGAATCGAATTCCGGGAAGTGAGGAATCGCTATCCGCTTCTTCTTCTTCGTGTTCGGGTTCTCCTTCTTCTTCTTGAAGCTCACGGCCTCCACCACCTTGGATGTAGGTTGGGCGCCGGCCCTAGGGGAGCTAGGGTGGGCGCCGGCCCTAAGGGAAGAGAAGGAGGAGGAGGAGAGGAGGGATTAAGAGAGAGAGGGAGAGAATAATTAATCTCTTAATTATTTTCGTTAGGAATAAGGGCTAACCTTTGGTTCCTTTATATAGTAGCAACTCCTTTGCTAAGTCTCCCTCTAAACCGAATTAACGGAATTAGTTATAAGAAATTTATCTTATAAATTTTCTTATTGCTTATTCCTTTTAAGCCTAGTCTTATTATAAACAATTTATAATAAAACAAATTAGCTATCATAAGAGATTTATCCTATAAATTCTCTTATGAATTTTATTATAACTAACTTTATAATAAAACTAATTATTTATCATAAGAAATTTATCCTATAAATTCTTATGAATTAATTCCGTTTAAACCAAGTCTTTATTATAAACTAATTTATAATAAAAACTAATTCTTCTTCTCTTTAAATTATGGAATAAATTTTATAAGAAATTTATAAACTTTCTTATTATGGATAAATCAATTCATAATTGATTTTATAAAATTAAAATGAACCAACTCATGGATTATTTTAATCTTCCATAAAAGAATAAATTTCTATAAATTTTATTTATATAAATTTCTTTATACAAATTTATTTATCCATAATTTATAAAATAAATCGCGCTATATTTATTTTATTAATTAAACCAATTAAATTGGTTTTCTCCTTTTATTTGGCCGGCCACCAAAGAGGGGTTAACACCCTCTTTGGTCGGCCAAACCCAACCCAAACCGCCGCGAATCAAACTCATTTAATTCGCCCGAAAAGCCTTCAAAAGACTTAGCCATTTTTAGCTTCCATTGCGCCTCTGACTAACTCAGATTCGACTTATTTCTCTTGATCGGAAAATCTAATTTTCAACTCGTTTTAAATCTCTCGGATTACTCGTAGTGCGTGTGACTAAATAGGCTTTCGATTTATGTTGGTCGTCTATAATTAACTAATTATAGAACGATCATGAGTGGCACCTAGTAGTACATCATGATCCCCAATTAATCGAAAGATCAACGGTTTGACCTCAGAAGAAATTATTCTGAAACCCTTCAGCAGCTCTAATGAATCGTGCCCCATTCCCTTCACCACCTTATAGCCACTTGGTTCAGGACACGGTCAATGGTGTCAGTCCCCACTAGGCTGACTACGTCACGCCTAGCCCAAGTAATGTCTTACTCGTCCTTTGGATTTCTAATTACTCTCATGTATTTTAGAGACTCTCACTCTAAACATGATATGCTCTGGCTAGAGGCTTTGAGTAACAATCCGATGATAGGCCTGGGTATACATCTCCTCGCAAGGAGTGGTGAATCCTTTGTAGGTTGTTCAAACATCTTCGGGCACTTCGGCTTATACCCGATCATCCTGGGTCCACACCTCCTTGGAGATGCTTGCTTAAGATGTCAAAGTATAAGTCTCCATGACCAAGATGACTTGAACACTGCAAGTCAAAGGAACATCGCACTTAAGCCGCAGTAAGATCTTCATTGACATATCTACATGTAGATTCCCATATGAAGTCTTACAGCTAGTCACTCCAATGAACTAGTTCCCTTAACTAGCATCCATGTTTATCTCCGGACATCCCAATGTCACCAGCCAGTGAGAATCAGCTGATTAGAGAATAACCCATGCTAGTCTCAACAGAATTGATAGTGTCCGTTTTTATCAATTCATCGACTAGGGATATTTTTAATACTTCACATTTGCGCATTTAGAGATAATCACTAGTTGTGATCTCATCACAAATTCTCTTATGCTGTGAGTTGTATTGCGGACATTCAGTAGATGAGTTTAAGATCCCAATCAAATACACAAGCATGTATACTCAAATAGTGAATTATCATTTATTAATATAAATGTTTTACAATCATAAGGCGATTGCCTTAGGACACTTCTCTCATATCACTAACAGGTTCCCCATCTATTTCTGCTCCAAGGATTTTCATCTCATTTAATTGAGTCA